>BCLH01000028.1:207126-259813 GCA_001602315.1 Zoysia pacifica
GCACTGCATTTGTAACACAAAACATGTAAGGCAATATTACTATAAGTAAACTATATTATCATTCAATGATTTCTGCAACTGAATACTTATACAAGTTTAGATCGTTATTGCTGCAAGCATGACTCATAATGAAATAAAGAAACAGGAGCATCGTGTTTTGATTTTTTTTTTATATAGAATAGACAGAGTAAGACCAATGGAATGCAAAAAAAAATGTGAAATTATAACAGGCAAAATGTAAATTTTTATCTAACTAAAAAATAACAATGCGATCTATGAATCTACTGCATCTGTAATGCTGTGCACAATATGATACAGCAGTTGAAGTATTGGTTGAAATAGTTTTGTGCCAGAGAAGTTTGCAGTCTATAAATTGGATGTAAATGATGCTGAACAATATAAGTTCACTTTTTTTAGTTTGAAATGCAGTATATGGATAGTTCTTGAACAGAAACCACAAAACCGGGCTGCTGATTAATGTAATTTACTGTTCTGAAATTATCAACACTGTTACACTGTTACAAGAGTAGCACAAGGTGTGACGATCAGGCTTTGGAAACTGATAAATCATCTGTAGGAAAAATGGAGTGTTTGTCTCTGCACTAAAAATATCACATCCGTTATATTGTGTCTATACTATACTAAATTATTAGTGCAGCAAGGTCAGAACTCTTTTAGCTAACTCGTCGTGGAGCAAAAAAAAGTAAATTTGAAATCTAGGCATGTAATGGTGAGATTGAGACAAAAGCCGAACCGTGAAGACTTCTTCAGAACCATATCATCATCTCCATATATAAAAATATAGATATTATTCCACAAAACCTCATTTTTTTCTGTGTTACTTAATCACAGATTTTATGGTTATAATATTTCACAAAACCTTATTTTTGACAAAACAGTATGAATGTTAAACTTTTATATTAGAAGACTCTATGCTTGCATCTCACTTAATAATTTTATTTATTTAAATTAATTGAAATCTATACGTTTTGCACACATGAAGTTAGAATTTACAGCTCATATTTATAACTATTTTTTGATATATATGAGGGTTTTATGAAATAATATGACCATAAAACTCGTGGCTATGAGATACAGACTAAAATATATAAAATTTTGTGAAACAAAGACCATAAAACCTTAGGCTTTATAAAATTTACTCTTAATTTTTTTATTCTCTCAAATCTTCTACTCCCTCCGTCCCCAAATATAAGCATTTCTAGATTCGGTCAAAGTCAGACTTTATCAACTTTGACTAATAATATCTATAAATTTAAATAATTTTTTATATAAAAAATTACATATTATGAAAGTATGTTTAATGAAGAATCTAATAATATAATTTATATATGATAAAATATTATTAATTTTATATTATTAATGGTCAAAGTTAAATAAGTTTGACTTTGACTAAATTTAAAAATGCTTATATTTAGAGACGGAGGTAGTAGTAGCTAGTTTGATGTGGTATATGCACATAGTGAGCTAAGTTGAAAATCATAATTGAACGTGACGGTTAGTTCTAAAATAGGCTTAGCATTTATGGGGAAGCCGTGCATTGGGGGAAAAGCACAGAACAGAAGCGTAGTGTGCGCTCTACGCTACGGCTTACAGTAAATCTATTCATCTGAGGCGTTAGATTGAAAAATAAAGGGGCAAGATTGTCTGCAGCAGCAATCTAGCAACAAAGATACGCTGATTGCACCGTGACCCCGGCCCCCGTAGCCCGCCGCACGAAAAGCGGCCAGCGGGAGATGGTACTTACTTCACCAGCAGGTGAGATGACTACTCATATCAATGAAGTAAATACGACACCGACATCCATCTACGCGCGCTCCGCCCTTCTCCCGCAAGCCATCGCGCTGGTCGCCGACGACTGCCTCAAGGAAAAGTAGAGCGCCGCCGGGAAGATAAGGAAGTGCGACCCCTTTTCACTCACCGGGAAAAAATGTGAGTGATCCGCTATTGCAACGGTATTTGGGTGTGTTTTTCCTCGATAGCATCGCATTTGGGCATTCTCACTCACTTTGTTCCGGGTTGTGTTCTAGCGCGATGAGGATGGGTTCGGTTCGCGGATCATCGAGAACAAGCAAGAAGCCGATACAGCAGAGCTCTGAGGGCAGGACTCAGGCAGTTGGGTCTTCATCCACACGGTTTGGCGACGACGCGATGTCCCCGGTGCCACAGAAGACGGAGGACGAGCTCCTCGTGCTGTGCAGCTGCCACAGCCCCAGGTTAGTGCGCCTTGCGATGTCGGATCTGAATGATGGAAAGCAAGCCCTGATCAAGGAAATGGGACTTGGTGGCCTGCTTGATGTTCCAAATATATCGAGCTTGGACCGAGCTTTGTCCTTGTGGCTTCTCCGGATGTTGGACCCAGAAACGAGAAACATCATTTTGGAGGATAATGTATAGCTTCGTATCAACGAGTCTGACGTTAGTAGGGTGCTGTCAGTCCATAGTGGCGGCAAGATTGTGGGTGGTGCATCATCGAGAGTCCGCCGTTGTCGAAAGTAGAGTTAAGAAAATACTTGGAGTAAAGCATCTAGATTTGTCAACTGTTAAGCACGTGTGGTACGAGCTGAAGGACCGGAACCCACTGGATCCTGCCACAAGTAGAGCTTTCCGTGCAGCAGCTGCTTTGATATGTTCTGCCTACTTCTTGTGGTCCAACTCTTGAGGTGGGGTAAGCATATGTAAGGATCTGCTGGAAGCTGTTAGTGTGCCTGAACAGCTGCACGAGTACAACTAGGCTGAATTTATTATACGCACGCTGCAACAGTCAGCGCAACGGGTCCGAGAGGACATCAGAACTGGCAACCGTCACCTACTGCTCGGTGGCGGCCTCCTTTTCTTGCAGGTAATGTCACATGTGTTTCCGATTGCTCTGCGTAATAATACATTCATGAATCGAGTGCTTAAGGAGTGACAAATGCGATCTTACAAAGAACATTTACTTTGTTGCAGGTCATGTTCTATATGGAAAATCTTTACTTTGGACCAAACTCAGCACACCGTGCGCATGTCCCCCGTATGTCAGTGTACACGGGAGATAAGCTGCGCGAGCTGGCACGATTGGACACGAAGAACACATCGACTGGGATAGCTGCTTCGTTCGGCGGGACTCCGGTATAGTGATACCCTTGCTAAATTTTAATCTGAAATTTGACCCTACCTAACAGCATTGGCAAATTGTTATGATGGTTCTACTCTGCCTGTTACACCTGTTTGAAAATACTTGTTTGACTTACCGAAAACATGCCACAGGTGCTGATGGCAGGGATCTCCATTGTACACTGGAAAGCAAAAGGTGTGCGTTCCAACACTAAATCCACAGGAAAGCAAGCAAATAATTCAACTTCTGTGAGCAAGAGCGTGCAGCTGTGGGCATCAAAGGTTATTCAGATTATGACACAAAGGGATGACAAGTTGATTGAGGAGTTCAAATGTGCTCTAGATGCATCCCGTGACAATGTTGCACATCAACTGAAGACGGCTGCTACAGAGATATGGGGAGATAACACTATAGGAAGCAGCACAAGAGAGAGCAGTACGCAATTTGGCACACCTCATTCCATAAATAATACTGCCGGTCCAGGATACACAGGTCCGAAGCAACAACAGTTAGTTTGAAACACCTTATTTTCCCTGCAGCGCCCCCATCATTTCTTGACTGATGCCTTCGCTACATATAAATTATTGTGATCTCTGTTTGTAGCGAAAGGAAAAGAACAGCAAGTAGGCGGAAATCAGGCCATGCCAGGCGATCGAAGGATTGGAGCATAACGTTACAAAAAATGTGCTAAGAGGCGACGTATAAGTGAGTTCAAAAAAAAAAAAGCAGCATTACTTATTAGTGTATGGTATGTTGTGTATATCAGTCTACAACAATATATTTTAACCAACGAGCTGTAGGCACAGGGCAAGTATGCTCATCAGAACACTGACGAAGAGACAGAGGAACTTTAATTATAAAAACAGAGAGCATATACTGAAACTGCCACCTTGGTACAAGGTGAGCATAAAGGCATAAAAAATTCCCTTATGCTGTGTCCTGTACCAACACTATACTCTTATGACGACAACCGTTGACCCTGACCACATGTTGTATGCAGACATCATGAGCATAGTCCCTGCTACAACTGCACTTCCATGTGTCGATAAGCCTCAGCCAAGGAGACAAGTAATGGGAACACTATACCACAGCTTATCTATAACGACAGCTTTTTTGTCGCTAAAAGCCGATATAACGACAGACAGTCTGTTGCTAAAAAGTTTTACTGACAGACCTGGTCTGTCGGTGATAGTGCCATCAGTATATAAAAATACCGACGGACCACTTATACCGACGGATCGTCAGATGCAAATATTAACTTATACCGATAGACTGTCTGTCGCTATATGTTAGATATTCGAAAGACAGTTTGACGCTATTAAAAAGTTATACAACATGAATATCCCATACAAATTCAGAATCTCCCATACAAATAAAATAAACAGTGCACATAATTATATAGCCACAGACAAAACTCACAATTCATGTCCATCACTAGCCATCCAAACGATACACTCAAAAAATACATACAAATTGAATAAGTTCACAATTTATATTAATAGTATTATATCTCTCATGGATCATTTGAAGCACATAATTCATTAAAATTAAAGAACATAAGATGGAAGCAATGCTACAGGACACTTATATAGTTCTCTTGCACTCTTTACAAATGCTACAAATGCTCCATCTCTAGAAAGGCATTACAAAAGTTTTGTCTCTAACTTAGATGTCCAAAACAATCACCATGGCCACTTTGTCCAATGAGAGGCAGCATGCATCACTTGAAGCTATAACCTCCCATCTGAAATATAAATTCACATTCATCAAGTTGGGTGAATGAAACAACATTTCATCTTCTTAAAATAGCAACTTAAAAACAACACTAGAGGTTTATATCTAAGCTCTATACATAAACATTAAAAACAGCACTAGAGCACTTGGGCAAATTGAATTAAATCACATTTATATAGAGAAAATTCAAGAATAGCACTTATTGAGCTGTGGTATAGTGATCTATCTACACCATGGGCTGATTTTGAAGTCTTGCTAACCTTCAACTGTTATAAATATTACAAATTAAAAACTATGATCATTCATCACATATGAAAACAAGAAACAAGGAGAAGAGTTGTTTGTTACCCTGCAATATGGCCATGCAATTGATAGGTCCTTAGCATCAGCCATCGCTTGCACAACAACATAAGGCTGAGGTAGTTTTGCATTCCTTTTCAACACAACTTTGATAGCAACTTCACAATATTGCTTTCCAAGAGCTTGTCCTGCTAGCACAGAGTTAGGATTACTTGTAATAATTACTTCCTTAGCCACAGGTTGATCAGCTCTATTGATTGCATATAGTATAACTTTTTTTTACCAATCTACAAGTATTGAATTCATTTTAGAGAATTGTATAACTAATAAAACTACCATTACATTAGAAGTAAAAATATTGTCAAACCATGAGAATATTACCAGGTCATCATGTGGGAAGTGATGAGCATCACCTTTCCTTGTTGGAGCTTCATTGACATTGCCTGTAGAAATAGGGCTCAATTGAGAGGGCTGCTGGACTGCTGGGGCTGCAAGAAGAGGGTCAGGAATGGGACTGGACCGATGGGGCTGTTGGACTGATGGGGCTCCTCTCTAGCTTGGTCCTAGGCACAAACATGTATTCATACTCATTAGATTGATCTCCATAGGAATCATCTTTATGAAATTCAGCAGCATTATTTCTCATCATTTTCTTGAGACCTTGGGCTCTACAAACACAGAAGTGGGATCGAGTATATTTTATTGAGATATCCATGCAACATAAAAGGTTAGTACTTAACATTGTAGAAGGTGTAAATATTTTATCACATGATGTCGTGAATTAGATCCATTCTGTGACATATTTTAAATATTTGCCCTTTCCTGCACCAATTTCTCTTGTAACTCTGCTATACACCTTTCTAGAGCTGCTTGTTGACTTTCTGCCTTTTTAATGCCATAATAGACATTTTTCCTTATTGTACTGTCATCATTATTGCCCCTCTCAAAGATTGTTGCCTCAGTCACTACAGCAACACCACTATTTTGAATAGGTCTTCTGTCATTATAGGATTTAGTGTGAAAATAAAACCCATTAATACTATAACTACTATACTTGTGTGCATTCATCAATTGTCCCTTAACCAAAATTTTTATTTCCTCTGGTGCTTCCTCACACATTTCTCCCACCTGTGATTATGAATGATTAAAGTAAATGGGAAAACTATCTCAAATATCAAGCACTAAATTTTAGTTTCACTTACGTCACCTAAACCACTCATGAAAAGATTGATGTTGCATACGATCGATGTCTTGCTTATTTCGAAGACCAATAGAAGAAAGACATTGAGCATGCTTTCACAGGCCACATGCTGCGATAATGGACTGGACCAACAATTTTTCCTTGGGTAGGAAGATGTACCATCAAGTGTACCATAATATCAAAAAAAGATGGAAGGAATATAGTCTCAAGAAGGCTCAAGGATTCAGCTATGACAAACTCTAGACTTTCCATATCACTTATTCGAATGACAGGGGCAGATAGTTTCTTGAAGAACTTACATATTCGAATCACTCCAGCACTCACTATTTCTGGCAATATTTTTCTCACGGCAAGTGGTAACAAGTGTTGTAGAATAATGTGGCTCTCATGACTCTTAAGCTCAAATATCTTCCCCTCATTAACATGAACATTATGTCGTATATCAGATGCATAACCATCAGGAAACTTCACTCCTTTTAGCACTTGACAAAATAATTTCATCTCATCTAGACTCATGGAGTATGGTGCAGGTGGTAAAAAAATTGATCCTCTACTTCAATAGGACGAAGATCACTTTGAAGATTTTTGCCCAAGAGTGCCAATGAATGTGTTCACTAAACTTTCACTAACATTTTTGCCTATGTGCATGAAGTCAAAATTATGCCACGACATGAAATCTTTCCAATATGGAAGTTTGAACCAAATAGCCCTTTTGAAGATGACTAATGGTTCACCAGCCTTGTGTTTCTTCCTTAATGGTTTCTTTCCAGATGGATCCTTGCCATATGCATTCCAAAATTTTTTCTCCAAAAAGCAGTTTAGGTGCTGGCCAGAACTAAGTTTTACCACCAAATTTGTTGGCATCAAACCTAAATAGATGATTTTCATGCAAAAATCTTCGATGACCCATATAGCAAGTCTTGATACCATTACCAAGTCTTAGAGAGTCTGTAAAAAATTGGCAATTAGGACATGCTGCTTCACCAGATGTACCAGATCCGAAGACATATCCTAGACAAAGAAAATCACTAATAGTCTATATTCTTGCTGTCGTAACATGAAGTACACACCCCTCGATGCATCATAAGTTCTAACACCATTTTCAAACATATCCAACAAGTCGCTAACTAGATTTTCAAACATATCCAACAAGTCGCTAACTAGTGGCTGACAATATACATCAATATCACTACCACGACCACTTGCACCAGGAATGAGAAAAGACAAGATGAAATTTGATTGCTTCATGCACATTGAAGGTGGGAAATTATAGGGAATGCAAATACCAGGCCAAATGCTACAGCTGATATTCATGGTTCTAAATGGATTAAAACCATCGGTGGCAAAAGCAAGACGAATATTGTGACTATCTGCAGCAAAGTCTAGATGTTTTTTATCGAAATCCTTCCATAGTGGTGAATCTGCAGGATGCCTTAAGAGACAATTTTTTTTCCTGTCTTCATTATGCCACCTTGTTAGGCTTACTGTTTTAGAGGATAAAAATAACCTTTGTAGACACTTCTTTATCGGAAAGTAGCGGAGAACCTTTTTTGGAACACTACATACATGTGTTCCCATCCAGTGGCTTCCTTACTAATTTCCATCGTGAAACCTTGCACTTTGGACATAAATTCAAATTTATGTTCTCCCTCCAATAGAGAATGCAATCATTTTCATAGGCGTGAATACTAGTATACCCAATTCCTATGGACTTCACCAATTTATTGGCTTCATGAAAAGATTTAGGTAGAGCTGAACTATCCGGTAGTACATCATTGAGCAGATCTAACAACAGGTTAAAAAATTTATCAGACCATCCACAAGGAGTTTGATGTGTAGCAACCCAATAAGAAATAGAAGTTGTGTATATTTTTTGCAATTTGGATACAATTCTTTGCTATTTTCTGCAACCAACCTTTGAATGGCAACTAATTCCTCACAAGGGTCCGAAATAGAACTATTATCCTCAAAAACTCCTTCATCATCTAAGCCAGTAGCTAGGTCCCTAAGCAAATCAGATATGTCATTGTCTTCATTACACTCATCCATAACCTGAACATCATCCTCATCAAAGTTCCTATGATTCACAGAAGAAGTGGGTTCCCTATGTAAATTCCAATTCTATACCCTTTTAGAAACCCATCACATATCAGATGTTCACGGACTTCACTGGCCTCTTTCCAAAAAGAGTTGAAACACTTTCTACATGGACATAATATCTTTCTACTAATCGCTGAATTAGCAAATGCAAAAGCTAAAAACGGTTCACGCCTTGCAAATATGCTTTGCTGTGCCTACATGAAACTTTCAAGTTAAAAAAAGCCAACCTATGTACACCACTTTCAATATTTGTTAAGATTTTTTTTTACCTAGCATCATCATCAATCCAAGATTTATCTATCAATCTTTACTAGAGAGAACAAAAGGCTGACCAAACATATGTATAATTAATTAGTACCAAGAGAACACTATATGTGGGACAAGCAACAACAAAATGGTGTCACAGTGAAGGTACATAAATAGAGACTTCTTGATGTCGAGGTAGAGTGGAGTAGTTTCTTCTTCTTTAATGCCTCAAACACAGAGTTGCTGCATGATAGTAAGCTTCAATCAAATTTTAATGCCTTTACACTTTGAAGCAAAGTTGATATAGAGTTTAACATACAAAATGGATGCACAACTTCACTTTGAAGCAACAAGATAAGAAGCATGCCGCAATCAAATTCATTACATCAAATCCATACCTTGCAACAATGGAGGAGTAACAAAATGCTAGCAGTGAAATGAGGCAGTGAGGGACTTGTAGACGGTTGTTGTCGAGCTAAGTCAGGTGCCTTCGACCTAGGATATGGGAGTCGAGATAAATACCGGCTGTCTCAAGGACAAAACATAAGAGGTATACCAGGACCTAAGTGGAGCAACTTACTTGAAAATGTGACCACGCGGCACGCTATGGTCGGTGAGCACGCCAAAGGGGGCCGAGGACACGATGAGGTGAGGACCAAGAGAGCACAGGACGTGAAGCTGCAGGGAGGATGTGAGGGCCAAGACATTTGACCTAGGGACAAGCAGATTCAGCACGCAGGTCCGGGAACACGCCGCTCGGCACTCACGCAAGGGCCCGACCGCAGGGGCCAGGGGCATGCAGGGGCAGGGGCGCAGGGACAGGGGACAGGGGACCAGGGGCCAGGGGCGCGTAGGGGCCAGGGGCCACCATGCGCAGGGGTCAGAGGCGCCACGCGCAAGGACCAAAGGCGCACAGGCCGGCATTGTGCACAGGGGCCAGGGGACGACGGGCACAGGGGCCGGCTGGCGGCGAAGTGGCTGGGCGGCGAGGTGGACGAGCGGCGAGGTGGCCGGGCGACAGGCTGCTATCGATCTAGGGCAGCGGGCTGTGAGAGAGTTGTTGGGAGGGGAAAAAGAAAAGAGAGAGGTTGCAGGGCGTGCGGGGCTAGGGAAAAAATGAGGCGGGGATGCGGGGTTAGGGTTTTGGTACCCGTTGGACAGTCTGTCTCTAAAAAGTCACAAATAACAACAGACTGTCTGATGTAAATATGAATTAATAATACCGACGGTGCGTCTCTTTTTAAAACTGGAATTAATGACATACCATCTGTTACAAAGTTTTACCGACGGACCAACCAACATTAATTGTGTATTTTTATCGACAGACCTCTGACGTTAATTCTGAGATGTGGTATAGTGAAAATTTTGAGATGTGGTATATTGGAATACGTGTTTTTCAGAACCCACCTTTCCCATTTCTCGAACATAAGCTTGGAGAGCCAACACCCATAATGGAAACTTTATACAATTGGTTTCTGAGCTACAACGGGGATGAGCTAAACAGGTACATTTACATTATACTGTATATTTCACACCTGCCTGTGCTTACCATGTGCTCATACTTCGGTGCACTAAATACATATAACTCTTTGTTTCTGCACCAGAGACTGGATAATGCACAAACGTGCTGGGGTGGAAATCTTGTAAATGGAGAGGCTTAAGAACGAACTTCAGCCTTGCGGGAATATTGGAATCAGTGTGTCCACAATGGTTTTCAGAGTCATTGAGCGCGAGGAACATAAGCTATACAAGCACCTTCAAGCAAATAGATGCCAACATTACATGTTGCCTGAGTGGGCAGTAATTACTTTCGACGCCATAAAAATAATTCTCTCCCCTTGTTTGCAAGCATAATATTGTACAGAGCAGACACATAAATATAAGTAACGTTCATTTGGGTGTCCGTAGGTACAAGTGCTGGTTCAACGTGAGAACCTGGACGCTGTTGAGGGGCACTACACGGGTGGTGGCGTATACTACGATCCAACAACTTCTGAGATGGCACATCTTCCACCACCTTTTTACTTTCTGGTCTCGGCTATACAAATGTCCACTAAAAAGGAACATTGTACTTGCAGTTCATTATGGATGTTATGATGAAAGGTTATTGGGCATGCTACATTTGGGATATTGACAACCGATGTATTGACGTCATTGATCACCACATGGATGAAACAGAAGAAGTTCTCGAACAGAAGCGCTACAAATACATCGAACTGTTGCATCCGGCCTTCCTCCGCTGCAAAGATTTATTCTACCCCATGTGAAGCATTCCACGTGAGGGCTGGGGCATTAAATACATACATCACCTGACGCCCCCCGCTGCAAAGCACAAATTTATTTTGGAATATGCATGTCTTAATGAATGTTGTGGATCTGATGCAGCACGAATGCATTGTGCAGGTCAGAGTCTTTCTTCCACACTGACCACTGCGCATTGCACTTTGATGGTGCGACCCTTCACTGCCCAATCCCAGAGGTACAAACAAACTGAGCTTAAACTGCTCCATTATCGACAGAATTTCCACAATGTTGTATTCTGCAACATTGAACCCTGTATACCGACATATTTATAGAAGCCATGTTCCACTGTCATAGAACAAGCTTAAAAAACAGCAAACATGAAAATAGGAAATATGAACTTACAAAAAAATATCAGACTCCAACCAATGCCTCCATCTGCATTTCCATGCATTTGCGTGCTTCTGTCCATCAAGCTGAGTCATGCGTCTAATTATGAAATCACATACCGCAGTCTGCATAGGGATATAATCAACAAAACAATCCTTTAAACCATATCCATTCAACTCAATATGCATGGGGACCTCATGTATATTCCATTGCCTATAAATCACAAAAACCATAAAATTGAATCAAACAAAAATGCAAATGTGCATATGAGAGGTATCATCAGAAATAAAAAAATTATCTTCAAAGCACCTTTTTAGATAGGATTCACCAGTGGCAAACACCCTTCTCCGCAAGTTGTCACATACATCGGGTCGTTCACTGGGTGAATGAAACCCATATTCCATGGACAACACACTTTCTCATCAAGCTTCACCTTAGATTTTACATGCGCTTCCGCTGCCCATAAAGAATCTTGCCATCTGTTCTCTCAACCTCGTCAGCTCTATACATCTCATTTAGGACCATCAATCCACGGTCCTTCTTGATGGCTTTAAGTTCATCTGCTGCTGGGCCAAATTTTCCAAATTGGACCGGTGTAACAAAACATGAGGGTACACGCTCACGTTCAGCTGAGTGTTTGCGGATCCGGATCAGGGTTCACAAAACCGTTTGATGCAGAAAAACCGGTCTAGAGCGATATTTTGGTTTTCAGGAAAACTGGACCGAAAACGGGTCAAAATTCAAATTTTGAAAATTCGTCGGCTGCCGGTTTGCAAACCGGTAAACCGGTCGGTTTGGGCGGCTGGCCGGCCAGTTTCTGGAGAAACTGTTGCAGCGATAAACCGGTAGGTTTGGCTGAAAACCGGCTGGTATAGTCAAAAAACCGATCGACAAAATAAAAAATAGAAAAAATGTTGTAAAATAAGGAAAAAAAGGAAAAAAAAATCCAGAAAATTTTGGCATGATTTTTTTTTCTAAATTCTTGCAATATATTTACACAATATATACTTTATCAATGCATAATAAACACACAATTTGACAATATATCCATACCAATGCAATTCATATTTCATATATAAAGTTCGTAGTTCGTACACAAAGTTCATACACGAAGTTGACACTTTACATTAGAATTGTATTTCAATCAAAATAAGCCCTGTCGCACTCATCACTTGATATTATTTGAATTCCTCTAGTGACGAGCAACCCCGCTTTGAATTTATTCCAAGTTTGATCCGTCTTGTCTCTCATTGTGAGCACAACATGTGATAAAATTCGAGATTCTAACATTGATACACCTATGTGGTCATTGGTTGTGAGCTATGATCACCTAAAGGATAATTGTAGTACTCAAAAATTTGGTTGTACGAGGTATCACTGTCTGTCCTCGAGTAGTAAGCACCATATTGATGCTGTTTACCCTTCATTGTGGTCCTCTGTGACTGTGGAGCACTATGATCTTGATCTTATATAGCATAGGTGAAGTCTGTCTCACCTGCAAAATAAGTTAAGTGTAAGAGAAAAGAGTTAAAATTGCTCATACGATGCGAAAATATGGTTACTTGCGAAATGATACGTAGTTGATGGTGGCTAAGAGTCAAGAACCATGTCCGCATCTTCTGGTGCGTCTTCAGAATCTGTTCGAGAGCTGCTGTCATTGGACTCTTGCTAAGGTAAGCTTCGTCTGGTGTCTTCAGAATCTGTGGAGCCGTCGCTGGCCCCTTCGATACCTTTCCCTTTTTCTTTACCTTTACCTTTGTCTTTGCTCGTGCTCTTTTTCTTTTTAGCACCTGTCTTTTTTCTTTTACGCTGGTGCTTTCTCTTTCCTATGTGAGTGTCACCCACATTTTGTTTTGTCTATTTAGACATCGTTGTAGCACGAGACAACCGTAGCAACTGTCTACTAGCTTTATCAGTGGTCACTAGACGGGATGGCAGAGGAGTGTCACTCTCTGTGTTCTCTTCATCAAGAACAGGATCAACATTTGATCTTCTATATTCCATCTAATCTCTATTTGGAATAGAAGAATCATATAAGGATAGCTCCGTGAGACAATCAAAGAGATCAGCTTCTAGTGGTTTATATGTGAATCCCGCATCCCGTATCTGTATTCTGAGATTGCAGTTGACATACACCAATTTATGCAATTTGGCATGAGAGAGTCTGTTGCGCAGCTTTGTGTGGGCCAATGCGAATGTACTCCAATTACACTCGCATCTGCTAGATGAAGCGCGCTGCGACACTAGGCGCAAAGCAAGCTTCTGAAGATTTGATGTGTCACCACCAAACATGTGCCACCATTGAGCATGTGAAGTTTTCGCATCCACTGTCATCCTGCTAGCCAACTCAGCTGCGAATGCACCTTGTTTTCTTCTCCAAATTTCTGCCTCCTGCAACGCTTGAGCACACGTATCGGTGGGTGCTATACGTGAAAATGCGTCTCGAAGATCATGCAATGTATTTGCACTGAACCCATATGAATAGTGCGCCCTTGGGTGCAACGCTCCAGCTCCATGTAATATAGCAATAATTAGATACGTAATAATCCATAATAAAATGCATTAGTGGTTATGTTGGTAAAAATAATTTTACCTGTATTGACAAATATGTCATTACAAATATCATGCATCCGACGATTAATAACCTCCATGTACCTCGTACTCTCCACCATCATTGTGGAAAAGAGCTTGATACTCATTTTTTAATATATGATATCTCATAAGAACTTCACTAAGTTTGGCGTCTTATCTTGATCAGAAAATCAAAGGAATGCATACAATGGTGGCACGACATCAACCACATACTTCACTGTGTCCCACCATGACATGCGAGCTAGGCATGAGTGTGCATATCTTTCCTCATCATTGTTAGACCATCGACTTTCTAAGAAACTTTGAGAACCCATCCATGCCATGAACTTGTCCCTCTGATGATGCATACTCTCAAAAAACATATAGTTGATGCCAAAACGAGTTATATTCCATCTCACCAACTCATCACCAATAGCATTCGTCATCATGGAGTGTAGCTGATTATGATTGTACAACCAACAAGAAACTCTGCGAGCAGATTGTATCACAGTTTTGTGTTCTAGAAACTCACCAATGATCTTTAGCATCAAGTTGGTTGTATGTGTCACACACGGTAGCCATATAATATGATTGTACTTATTTCATAGGTGCTTACACGCTTTTTTGTAGTTCGAACCATTATCTGTAATAATCTAAATAATATGCTCTGGATCAATATCAATGCACACTTTGTTCATTTCCTGCAAATGAACATGACATTAATCAATATGACAGTGGTGCAGATTCATTGAATGATCAATAGAAGTAACATATAAACGTACCTTGAATATGAACTCTACTGACTGGCTGTTTCCTGTAACATCAGAAGACTTGTGGAAAAACATGACACCGTTAGAGTAGATCATAAAATTTATCAAGCTCATCTCTGTAGGTCTAGTTCAAGAGTCGCACATGATAGTTACACCCTGTGTTGACCACTCTAGCTTGAATTTCTCGAATTCCTTCTGAATATCTTCTTCATTTTGATCAAGGTATGTTCCATCTATTTTCGTGTAGTTGGGCTAGGAACGCCCTCACCTGCAAACATAATGAATCGTGATCTAAATATGTGCAAACATACTGTGAACATCATGAAGGGAATGAAAGTTGCGTACCCCATCTCTGTGTCTCTTTGATTGCGTTGATGAAGTACGGATTATTCGCTTTTCTATCAGCGATGGCTTCTGTGTGAAAGAATTTGGACCACGCCTTTCTAATTGCTGACTTTACTAGCTTGCTCTTTGCCGTCCATAGACCAGTATCTATCTTGGTTTGAACCCGTTTCTTGGAACTTGACTTCTGTGACATTGACTTTCTCATCATACCAAACAATCCCCCACCACCACATTGAGAGGAAGCACCTGCACCTTGAGAGGAACCATCTGCACCTGAGAAGCCACTGCACCCAACGAACCACCAACACATTGCTCGAACTGATCACCATACATACGCTGTCACTGTCAGAATTCCTCCTCTCTAGATAGCCGCGTGGCAGCCTGCAGGTCCTCATCATCTTCCACATTCACATTGCCCTCACCTGCAACATTGTACTGTCTCAGGACCTGTCTAGCTCGGTCCTTCCTCCGCTCCGCGGTCCTATCAAAGCTCTCGACGGAAATAGTCCCACACCTCGGCAGGAACGTGAGCACAACTCACCACATTACTATCCCGATGTGACAAATCTTGATTGAATCTCGTGGCACCACCTCCTCTTTTCACGCTCTTGCAATACTTGCAATGGAACTCGGGTACATAGTCTCCCCATGTTTCCAAACCGAATCCGGTTCATCCGCCATACTACATTGAAGAAAACATTGAAACTAAGCAAATCACCCAACATTTGAAAAAAAAATGAACAAAGTCACTACCACACCTCCTCTGCCCAAAATCACCATAGATCGGCTGGCTTACCACCAATATTGAGCGGTCCAGGCTAGCCGGTCGACTAGCCGCTGGCCCAGCTTCCCCGTGGCACGCGCGCGGCTAGCCGCTGGAGCCAGCCAGCTTGCCGCTCCAACCGCTACGCCCGCGGAGCCAACCGGCTTACCGGTGATATCGACCGGCTAGCTGCGCTCTGGCGGCGGTTTTTGATGGTGAAGGGGCGGACAGCGGCGGATGCAACGCGCAAGGTCGCGGACGGCGAGAGTGGTCACGGACACGAATGGGAGCTTGGAGCGCGGGAGAAGATAAGGTAAGTTTTTTACTTTTTCATATTTACTTTTCTGATTTTTTTGACACTTAAATCTAAAAATTTTTAAAAAGGATTCCACCAAAAATTATAATTTTTCATCTAGTTCTTTTACATATTTTTTTTTTCAAAATCCGTCAAATTTTCAAAATTAAAAAAAAATTTAAAACGAAAGTCGGTGAACCGGTCAAACCAGACCGGACCGGTTTAACCGGTTTTCGCGAACCTTGATCGGGATAGCATCGCCTGGTTTAGAGAGTGTATGTGGTTGTGTATGGAAACTGTTTATATAACAACATTACAGATAATAAAGCATTAAATGATCTGTTAAAACAAAAAGCTTTAACTGAACATCTATCTAACCTGCACTAGAACAACTACGTGCTTTCTTCAACCCAGTAGTCGACGATGTCAGATTGGACCTCTTCTGCATAGCATCAGCAGAGTGGCTTGGTCCATCCGGGGACGATGTTGCAGCTGAACCTGTTATTGCTCGGAAAATGAAAATAACATAGGCTAAAACAAGAAAATGCATCAATGAGTGTGTACATGCAGCAAATGTGCCGTATTCAAACCTTCATCATCAGACATTACTAACTGCTTCCCAGTAATGTTCCTTGACGTAGTTGGTGTGGTACCTGCAATAAAGGACACAGGTTTTCAATGATCATTACATGTGCAATGATGTACCACATTCCTGCAGAATTGTACACACTAGCGACCCGTCATACTCACAGATGTTTACGTTTGACGCACTGTCAGCAAACACTACAGCCGATACTCCTGGCGCAGCAGATAGTTCACAATGGGTAGTCCCAGATTCAATGGCGGTCAATATGTAATCGGCTAAACCGACTACAAGGTCTGTGACCAGGGTCCTATACTACGTCTAAGGCAGACAATGTTGCAGTTAAACCTCTTGAGCTGATCATCAATCTTTGACTGTACCTGCACAAGTGGGTGTAAAACAAATAAAATACAATGAAAAAAAAAAACACAGGAGGCATTGAACCACAAGCAACATATTTTATATATTAATCCTATGAATTTCATTCATCATACGTCATACCATGGTTGGGTGCTTTTGACTGATCAATTGCATCAGCTTCTTCTGATCATATCCCAATTGCCCAGGGAGGATAGCTGCCTCTCCAGAATTCGAAGCAAAGGAAGCAGGAATCTGTGCGCTGTAAGGCGTGTACTGTCCCTGATTTGTAGAAATCCGAACTTCTGATACATCCCGAACTTCTGATACATCACGAAACTGCGATGAATAGAAATCCGAGAATAAAAAGAATTACGTTACAGTGGCATATAAAGATAAAATAAACATGTGTATGGTCTGTAAAAAAGTTGCAAAAAAATTACCTTACGCAGTCCAAATGTAACATCCCCTGTTATAGGGTCCAGACGTGAATCAGCACTAATGAACCTTGCTATGTTCTTAGAACTGAAGTCCTTGATCCTTGGGGCAACAGATTGGTCAAATTTCATTAACCCCATCTCCAGATTGTCAAGATATAGAACCTATACATACGAATGATGATCAGTACCATTAACAGTTTACCATGCTCCATAACAGTACATTGTGTTTTGTAAGTAGCTGTAAGCAATATACGTACACTTACCCGCAAGAACAAGTGGCACCCAAAAATGTTCGACACTGAGCCTTTGCGCACAAGATCTGACTGCACTTTCCTGGCAGCGTTGATGAGTGCGCTCAATACAAATGCTGCCCAATTGAAATTTTTAATTTCTTCAGATCGCTGGAGGGCACCCCAGAAAGTGACATTCAGATAATCATGCTTGCAGGATGGTTGTTAATACCTTGCCCATTGCATACACAACAAATGCAATCTTGAAAGATTCCACTACTGGAGCGGGAGAGTTTTCATCTATTTCAAGATGCAATGTTTCCTCCAGAATATTCAGCCTATGCCCGTGGTTATCCGTGAACAAGACACTCCTTTGCATAGACTCCACTATCTATTTGGTCACATAAGCATCTGGGCCCATTATGTCCTTCCCACCCTGTGGAATTCCCAATATCCATGCCATGTCCTCGGGATATAAAGCAATCACACGCCCATCTGAAAACCTAAGGCAAGCTTCCTGACAATCTACATGTTGCATCAACCAAACGCCAAACTTTATATTCAACTTGCTAATCCGGGCATTTTCAACAACACCCCGAAGCCTAAGGACCTAACAAGCTGCTTCTTGTACTCATTGAACGTCCTTACAGTATTAACAAATTTGTTCGTCGATGACCTCGAAATGGTCCCCGGAGGAAATCCACTAGCCTGGTTTCCAGGGGAGCCCTCTGGGGACGACACATCGGTGGCCGTGTCAGCGTAGCCGGGCTGGTTCCGGGCATCCACTGCACCGCAAAAAAACATTTTACGAAACAGACAAATCCTGGCATTTGGGCGGACAAAAAGTATGAAATATTACGCTAGAATGTTACCTCAAACGTTGGTTCCAATCCTGGCTGCCTCATATCCCCTGGATCTTGGCGGACGAACAATCTGGCCGCTGTTCTGGTGGAAGCGGCGGAGGCGGAAGATGAGGTAAGAGAAGCAACCGAGACGAAGAGCGGTTGGGCGAGAAGCTTGCTCCAGCTCACTAAATGTCAGTTTGGGCAGTTGAACAAGATGGAGCCCGTTTACCTGGGTCCGCATCGCAAATCCAAGGATGCGCCATGGTACATGACCGCCAACACTATCTGTCCAGTGGCACTTGACAGCCAAAACTGTTCCCCCATGTTAATGTACCTAGGTACAAAGTCCCGGCTCAATATTGTGAGACAGTCACAAGTTATCCCCTGTTCACGTCCACCTCCCATACGAAAGCTATTAGATCGTAATTTCCGCCCTCCTTCCTCATTCCTCGCCGCCACCGTGCACACGTAGCCATCGCGAGGTGTCGAGGACGCGGCTTGGCTACGGCGCCGCCCTCCCGGTGCACCTTCACTGCTGCACGTCCACCCACCTCTCGCGGCCTCACTGCTATGCTCGCCCACCTGCCCGTCGCCGCTGCCATGCATGCTTTGCCACCGTAAGGCATCGGCCCAGCATGGCCTCGCACCGTTATTATCCGCCTGTCCTGCTCCTGGTTCGTGGTGGTTATTCGCAAGGGATGACGAAGGGAGTGGTGCTGGGGCTGGGCAACGTGTCGGGTGGAGGCAGCACGGCGGTGCATCGCTTACGACTAGGGAGCTTCGGGCAGAAAAAAAAAAGAGCTTTCGCACCAAGCAAATGTGAGATAAAGCACCAGATAAAACATAGGGTTTGATGCTATAAATATAAAGCACCAAGTTGAAGATTTACAGGATCTATAAAAAAATTTAAAGCACCACCCCATTTTAAAGCATCTTTGGAGTAAGTTGGCTTTATAATCCAAAATTTCAAAGCACCAACTCAATTTAAAGCATCTGTTAGAGCATCCCAACAAATGCTTCAAAATGAACTTGTGCTTTAAAATCTTGGAATATAAAGCAGGAACCTTCTCCAACAAATGCTTTAAAAAGGGTTCGTGCTTTAAAATTTTTTAAAGGTTCTATAGATTCTTTCATCCATGCTCTATATTTAGAGCACCTAGCCTCGTGCTTTATCCCATGCTCTATCCTCCAATTGGCTAGGTGTGAAGCCAATTCTCCTCCCATCAGCTCTCCGTGTGGCACGACGGTCGCCTCCTCGCCTCTTCTACACGCTTTCGCTTCGATCCGCCTGACTCCCAACTTGATCGGCTAGGGCATCCCCTTCCTCTGCTCCTCTTGATGCACCCCCTGCCTCTGCTCCGCTAGACTCGCTGCTCGACAGGGGACGCACCAGACCGCCGCCCTAATTGACCGGCCACAATGCCAAGTCTGCGATGATGCATTGGGTTAGCATCATACTGCTGCCTCTCTCTACAACCGCTTCGGTCATGTTGGCCATGACATTGTAGCTGCCACTGCCGCGCTGGCCTTGGTGGCCTTCGCTTGCAATGGTCGCCGACCACTGATGACGGCATGGTGGTTAACTCGTGCTTGACCAAGCTCCATGCCGTGTGGCCTCCGGTTTCTCCATCATTGCTGTCAAAGTGCTCTCCAATGGCGGCCGGCTGATTAGAAGATTGGGTATGCAAAGCAGCGTAGCTCCTGGCCATGTTGCCTCTAGATACGTCGGTAAGCCTCGGGCCCGACTAGCCTCTCGCAGGGATGAGCAGCGAAGCTAATTGAAAAGGTGGTTGTGGAATGCGGCAAGCTCAAAATGCTCAATGAATGTCTTAGAGGCAAAGCAAAATATAAAGAATCAGTTTTAAAGTATCTGTTGTAGCACACCATCTTGAATCTTTAAAAATAAAAAATTACAAAATCTTTAAAAACTGATTTTAATGCACCACTTTTATAGCACCTGCTAGAGATGCTCTTAGGGATTTGGGAGCCGTGGTGGAGCATAGGGGTAGATTAGGGGAGCTAGATTGCTGATGCAGATAAATCGAAGATTGGGGAGGAGATATGGGGGGGGGGGGGGGGCTTGATCTACAAGCGGCGCGGCGTGATGGATGACAACAGGCGCATGGATGAGGGTGGCCGCAACAAGGAGTGGTGATGCAAAGGACGACGGCGACCACGATGAGGATGCGGCAGTGACGACATGGTACTGCAATAGCTGGACTATCTGAAAACGGTCGGGAACGGTGGGAAAACACTCTAACCAGAAAACGGAAACGAAAATGGGAAAACTGATAACGAAAATGAGCAGGACAAATTCGAACTCTAGAAAACAAACAAATCTGGACGGGAATTTACTGAAATCGGTCGGTAACCGGTAATTATGTTGGAAACATAAATCAACTCAACACAAAAGCATACACTGTACTCCATTCGTTTTTTTTGTTTTTCGGAACCAAATTTCACATGCTAGTACCATGTGGCAACTGTAAAAGAAAAAATTAATGAATTATCATTATTTCCTTTAATAGAGCAGAGTTGGTTTACGGTGATGAAAACATGACCCCGTGGCCCATAACCAGAAAAATAAAACCTGAGCTGGTCCATAACCACCGTGACCCATACCCACGGAACCCCTCTCTCATATCTCGTTCTGATCGGCTACTGATTCTCAGATTTCGTCAACCATTTTCGGATTGCCTGATTTAGACGAAAATGGGATAAAGAAAAATAAAAACAGGATCGGAAATGGTTAAACAATTTGCTGTTTGTTTTTATGGAATCCTGTTTCTCCCTTGTAAATTTCTCACTACTACAAAAATAGTTTATCTCGACACCCCTCCTCTGAGAGTGCAGGCGGTTGATAACTATCAGCCGTCTGCACTATCAAAAATGTGGCTCCCGTCATAAGAACCGCTGGCACTAATCATTTACTACAAGCGGTTGTCTTAAGCAACCGCCTGCACAAATGCACATCTTAGTGCAGGCAGTTCCTTAGGACAGCAACCTGTAGTAATGTAATTAGTGCCAGCGGTCCTCTTAGACAGCTGCCTGCAGTAAAGGCATTAGTGCCAGCGGTCAGCTAAGAGAACCGCTTCTCTTTTTATGCAATCAGTGCACTTAAGAAGTCCGCCGCACAAATACTGTAGAGGATAAATTGGGCCCTCGATCATCCTGTTCCTGGGGCGGCTGGTTGTGTTCTAGAACCTCGGCGCGCGGTGAGGCGAAAATCTAATTGGCGGGGGAAGGTTTTCTTCGCGAATCTTCTTTGAAATCTTGTTCTTTAGGGTAATCTTGTACTCTTCCTTCGATTTATTTCAAAATAAATAGTGATTTGTATCCTAATTTTTTGATTATTCATTATCTAGGGTTTCTCAAGGTTTTGCCACTTTAGTTGATTTATTTTAGCTAAAATTGTTAGAATCTTGTCCTTTAAGGTAATCTTTTGCTCCTCCTCTGATTTATTTCAAGATTAAGTGTGATTGGTGCCCTAATTCTTAGATTTCTTATTATCTTGGGTTACTCAAGGTTTTGTCATTTTAGAAAATTTATATTGGCTAAAATTTAGAATATTTTGATAATTCTTAATCTTCTAAGTTTCTATTCATGCTGTACAAGTCGTAAATTTAAATTTTTGTAATTATTAATTAGCATTTTATTATTTGTAGATAATATGTAATTAGTATTCTATTAATTAAATCTATAAAATGATGCGTAGGTTGAAATAAAGAATGGATTGAGCATGGATGTACAATGCACCAAGACCTTCTCCTGAGTTTCTTCAAAATATTTCTTTATTTTTTGAAGCCGCCAAGAATCATGCTAAGAGAGAAGAGAAATAAGATATTTTGTCTATGTATTGATTGCGTCAACGACATTGCCTGGCCAAATACTTTAGTGATCTAGTCACACTTGATCAAGAGAGGTTTTGTGCAGAACTACACCATATGGACCGCACATGGGGAAAAAGATATATCTCAAATTGATTGTCTAGATGCTGTGAAAGTTGGATGCAACACCGATCATCCTAGTATGGATCTTGATACTGTAGATCATGATGATGACAACGACGATGAAGAAGATGATATTCCGTTTGACTTTGAGAAGATGTTGCGTCACGTTGAACCGCAAGTGCTAACATCTATGGGGTTGAGAGAGGTCTAGATAATATGGATGTTTTGGAGAAGGCATCTTTTGGAGAAGGCATCAAATGACCTTTTGTATGAGGAATCAAAGGGATGTGATAAAAAGTACACAATGTTGCGTGCTGTGCTTGAACTTCTAAAGTTAAAAGCCAGCAGTGGATGTCTGATAGTAGCTTCACAGAGCTTTTGAGTCTGCTAGCAAAAATACTTTCAAAGCCAAACAAGATGCCAACCACCACTTAGAGCTAAGAAGCTTATATGTCCATTGTCGCTGGGTGTGAAAAAAATACATGCGTGTCCAAACCACTGTGTGTTGTATCGCAAAGAGTATGAATTTATAGAAAAATGTCCGATATGTGGCATTAGTCGAAACAAAAAGAGCTACAACCATATATACCCTAGCAATTTGAACAAAAGAGCACAGAAGAAGAATAACTCTATCGGTCCTGAGGTTGATGATGACAATGGTTCTAACGAGTTGAGTGGAAAGAGGAAGATTCCTTCCTTGGTCATGTGGTACCTTCTAGTGATTAATCGCTTGAAGTGTCTATTCTCAAATCCTAGAGATGATGAACTCATGTGTTGGCATGCTGAGAAGCGCAGGATGAACCCAGGAGAGATTCGATACCTGGCTGGTGCAACTCAGTGGAAGAATTTCAATCTTCTTTATCCACAGTTTGCTGAGGAGATTCGAAATATAATGTTTGGATTGAGTACGAACAGCATGAATCTATTTGGTGAAAACATGACTGTAAACAGAAACTGCGGAGCCACCTCTCAAGGGCCCAACAGAAATTACCGAGCCACCTCTCAAGGGCAAAGAGAAATAGTCGAGCGTTCAGCGCCTGCACACATCCATTGAGACATTGCCTCATACAAAAAAACTCATTCGACAGACACATTAAAGTATCTCCAAAGATTTCAAAGAAAGTCATCCTCCCTTCAAGAGTGTCCGAAGGATGATACTTATTTTATCGAAAGTCAGGAGGAGAATGCAGTATTTTATACCAGAGATGATATAAAACTGCAAAGAGATGTTCCAATCTGAGGCAAGGAGGATGTGCCTGAACAATATGTGCAAGGCAAGCCATTTTTAACCTCAGTGCAACTCAGTAAGCTACATTTTTCAATGAAGAGATTGCATGATTGGTACAAGCAGATGAGTGCTGTGGGGTTCACTTATGTGCAATTTTATGTGCCGAAAAATGCATTTTGGAGTGGAGACAGGACACAATCTTTCAGTTTTGAAGATTTATTCCTTGTTTTTTGCATAGAGCGGCTTGACATCAACCTCCTAACCATGTGGTGCCTATAAGTCATACTTTCCAGATGTTAAGTGACATTAAGTTATTAGGACGAGATGTCATATTAATGAATAGTAATTTTATATGTAGGATGGTATATTTAGACGACCATAAGCTGAAGAAACTGCAAACGGAGATCCTTGATCCAATATGGATTGCTCAGGTCAATTTTGACCTAAAATTCGATAAAAATTCGGGGCAATACAAGGACATGACAAAGAAGCAATTTGAAAAGGAGAGAAATAAAATAATCAAGGAGAGAATATTGGAGGTGGCGGTATATATTGGAAGGGCGATGCATAACTTTGTTAACGATGGCAAGAAGGATGTAATGGCCCCGTACAATTTTAAGTAAGTTTCGTCACTTCGCTCGACATATATTCTTAAAAAGTTACCTAATACTTTATTTATTTATATAGCGACCATATTAATATCGTTATGCAACCAAAAGAGGCGAAAGGGTAGTCTTAGACTCACTCAATTACCCCAGAGAACAATACAAAGAATTCATCAAGATTTTAGAAAAGTAAGCGTACTTTCTGCATGAATACTTATTATAATACAATATATTTCCATTTTATAATCATTTTTTGTATTTGTGTAGTGCTTATAGATTTTACATTAAGTTTGGTGGGCCTCATCCTCAAGTCAAGAAAAGCTAACTCTAAACAATGCTTCATGGGTAACAAAAACATCTTGTTTTTAATATGTGGCAATTCTTGTCCCAAATTTTTACCTAATTGAGTTTGTTTTTGTTTAAAGTGTCATAAGCAACCTCTTGGCACTATCCTGTGTGATTATTATGTTTGCGAGTATCTTAGAGTCACTGAACATTATAGAGTGGATCGTGAGGATGTAAGCTCTCTTATCAATATGTTCTGTATACTTAAATTAATTGTTATCATTGTTATAGTAATTCTCTATCATCTTTTCATTTACAAAAACCCAATGTCGGTCACGAATGACCTTGGGGAAGAGACATGGAGCCCACAGGAGTTGACTCTGTTCGAAGTGATCCATGCCACTTTATTCATCAAGAGTTTATTCACCAGGATGGAGTTTTTTTTTGCTAGAGAAAACAATGAATTGCTTTTATATCCGCATTTATCTTTGTATGATAGGCTTAAGATGATATAGATGTAATAGGATATAGTTGGATGCTATGTAATGTGACATGTGAATAATTGTTTTGTAAGATATTGTTGTTTGTATGTGTTCCCTTTGACGAAATATTGAATTCTATATTTGTTTTGAAATTGTATTCCTGTATACATTAATTATAAATCCTGTATAATACAATTATTAAAAAAATAAAAATTTATTAGAAATACACTATAGTCGGCTTTCTTAACAAGCCACCTGCACTGAGATATATAGTGCAGGTGACTTTCTGAAGCCGCCGCCTGCACTAACATTAGTGCCGGTGGTCTTTTAAGGAAATTCGCCTGCACTATTTGCATTAGTGCAGACGGTCGACATAAACGCGTGTACAAATGGACCATTTCTATAGGCTCACTAATTGCAGCGGAAGCCGAAACGGCCTGTGAAAAGGGGTTTAGAACGCCTTTTTAGTAGTGTCCGAATGGTATCCCTTTTTCTTGATGCGGGAAGATGGCTTAGCTCATGAACTGAGAGCAAGGTGGCGAGCTCTACTGAGGCAGCAGATGCCAGACAGGAGTGGCTTGGACCGTGACTTTGACCTTGGGTGCTTGCGCTTTCCATCTTAGACAACGGAACTAGTTAACGGTGGAGACTCCTTTAGGGCTTGTTCGTTTCTCTTCTATTCCACATGGATTAGAGTTGGAATGGGTGGGATTGAATCCATTACAAGTCAAATATAATTTGAATCCATGTTATTCCACTCTAATCCCACCCACCCCAAGTCTAACCGAACAAGGCCTTAGTTTTTGTGACGACGTGAGGATGGGTTGGTCTCTGAGGCTCCAACGTTTAGCAAAACTAGTACTCCTTCCATCCCACTGTAAGTGATGTTTTTTTGACATTTTGAAATTAACCTTTGAGTATTCATCTTATTCAAAAAAATTACTAAAATACGAAAATAAATAAATAAAGTTTAAAGTGTTTTTAATAGTGA
The DNA here is from genome assembly GCA_001602315.1 of Zoysia pacifica. Taxonomy (NCBI): domain Eukaryota; kingdom Viridiplantae; phylum Streptophyta; class Magnoliopsida; order Poales; family Poaceae; genus Zoysia; species Zoysia pacifica. The sequence goes on from BCLH01000028.1 coordinate 233,194, forward strand.
ATTATTTCACAATAAAATAAATAATATTTTCACAAAACTTTTGAATAAGACGAGTAGTCAAATATTGATTTCCTAAAGTCAAAAACATCACTTATAGTGGGATAGAGAGAGTATCAATATCTATGCTAACACTACAGTTTAAAAAATATTAATTTAAAAAAATATATTAATATTAAAATAAGTTTCCCATTTCTTATCATAAATTAGCGGATGGATGACATTAACGGGAAGTAATTCATTGGATGAACCAAAATTAATTTGTTTTGTTTTTGAACAACTTTTTTAGGATCTCATATATTAGTTCCCGGTAATTGTATTTTATTACCTAACAATAGTTTTTGTGGGCTCAAGATCTGTGAGATCTTTAAGAGCTCATCCATTAGATTTGTAAAAAGTGTATGTGAAGAAATTTTATCGGTTAAATTTATATAAAAGAAAAACTTTGAATGTATGTTTTTATATGCACGTAGTCTAACCCATCTCTGTTGGAAACATTTTACGATATCATAGGAAAAAAACTATGTTTTTTAAAAAGTAGAGATATATCCCGAGGGACAAGACATTCATATGGAAATTACCGAGTGTTTTGTTCGAGTGTTTTGTTCTCCACATGGAGATAAGACAGTGTTTGGCTTTAGCACAGGAGAAGTCCACCACACTCTAGAAATTACAGATTCTGGTAGCGACCTTACTCCCTCCGTTCCTAAATTGATATCGTAGTTAATTTTTAACATCAATTTTAATTATTTATCTTATTTAAAAAATTATTTTAAATATTTAAAATTTTAAGTTGTGATTTAAATAGCTATAGTGATAAATTAAACTGTAACAAAATATATGATATTTATAAAAAAATTGAATAAGATAAAAGATAAAATTAATATTAAAAGTCAATGGCGATATTAATTTAGAAACGGAAGGAGCAAGAGATTGTGTTGCCTGAGCAAACTCGAGGTAGTCAACTGGTATTGCAGATCTGGCCACTATCAGTAACATTGCGCTATTCCAATGTAATGATCTTTGTTAGTCAAATTAATTTAAATCAGTTAGATGACACTTAGAAGGCCTTTCAGTTGACTACTTATGTTATTTTACTACCTCCATTCCAAAATATAAGAATTTTTAGGTTTGATTAAAGTCAAATTTTTTTAACTTTTACTAATAATATCTAGAAAATTACACAATTTAGAATATAAAAATATTTTTATGAAAGCTTATTTCATGATAAATCCAAAAAAATATTTTTTATATGATAAAATATTATTAATTCTACATTATTAATGTTCAAAGTGATAAAAATTTGGCTTTGACTAAATCTAAAAATGCTTGAAATCCCTGGGTACCAAAATATAAGCATTTCTATTTTAGCCAAAGACAAACTTTTACAATTTTAACTACTAATAATATATAATTAGTAACATTTTTCATATAAAAATTATTTTTTAATTCATCATGAAATAAACTTTTATAAAAAAATAATTTTTTTATCTAAACCTAGAAATAATTATATTTTGGAATGGAGGTAGTATTTTTAACAGGAGTATTAGATACACTCCTGTTGCGTTAATCCAGTTTTGAGTGTATGCACATTTTTAGTAGACTCAAAGCGTCAGTTCACCGATGAGAGCAAAGTGAAACTTTGGATACCAATTAGCCATAGAAAAAACATGGATGAGTTGCACAAATTTGTCAACTTGTCTCGTTTGTCACCGTTCTCTGTTTCAATAATAGATGGTCCACGGGAGAACATACATGCGAAAGGCACATAAATTTGATAATTTCAAACACTTCGATAAAGAAACGATTATATCAAACCAAAACAGAGTTTCCATTCAAGGCCCATTGATTTTTGAGGCAGATGACATAGATGCAACAAATAGTAAATTATTTGAATGAAAGATTAATATCAGAACGCATTGCACCTCGGCAATGAAGTTGTAAATAATCAAATAATTTTTTATGACTGTCTAGAACAATAAATTTGGGCTGCTCTGTCTACAGTCACCAGGCACGCCTATCTCTACCATCAAGGTGCTGAGAAGAATGGCACAAAGCCGGGGAACTCTGCTCATTGCAGCGGCTGGGGCTTCGCCGCCTCCTCCGTGAACTATCGATGGATAAGTGCCTCCGTCGCTGTGGGTCTCTCCTCAGGATAGAAGCTCAGCAGACCAGCAAGGAGCTCGCGCCAGGCCGGCGACAGCTCCTGCATATCATCGAAAGCTTCCGGTCCCATGGTGACAATCTCGTCTCGCAGGTCTACAATCTGGGTGATCAAGTCGTCCTCCGTGGTCGCTGTGAACCGGGGCACGCCGATGAGGAGCTCGGCCATCACGCACCCCAGTGCCCACATGTCCACGGCCGTTCCGTAGCTGCTGATGCTAATAAGCTGCTCCGGCGAGCAGTACCGCAGCGTGCCCACGCGCTGCTCCGGGTACGGCTTACCGAATGGCTTCACCGGCGTCGCGCATCCGAATCCGCAAATCTTTAGCTCGCCGCCGGGGCCGACGAGAATATTCTCTGGGCTGATGTGGCGGTGGATCAGCGGAGCGACGTGCATGTTCGCTGCCGCGCTCAGGAGCTGGCCCATGAACTCGCGCGCCAGGTCCTCGGAGACGGGGCCCTGAGCCAGTCGCAGAGACAGGGGCCTTCTACGAGCTCCATGACCAGGTACAGGTCTCCCGTGTCCTCGTCAGAGGTGACGTCCTTGATCTGCAAGATGGACGGGTGGCCGCGGCACGCAGCGAGGCAGCCACCCTCCTGGACGACTGCGTCCGTCGCGGATCCACTTGACGGCCACCTCCTCGTCCGTGCGGTTGTGCCATGCCCGTGCCGCCACACCGTAGGTGCCCTCCCTGATCTCCTCGACCATCTCATAGTCCTCGATCTTGCGGAAGTTGTATCGTGCATTCTTGGCAGCTGCCGTCCCGGGACTGGCTCCCTCGGCCGCCGAGCGCTTGGGGGATGCCACCTCCATCAGGGATCGTTCCCCCGCAAGGACACGGAGAGGTAGGTACGCAAGGGGGAAGCGTTGCGGTATGTCGGTAACAGGGACTCCAGATTTATAGGCCGCGAGTACCTCAGATCGATCGCGTTTCTTGCGCCTTGCGTTGCGGCGCTCATCAAATCCGAGTAGAACGGGAAAGAATAAAACAAGGAGAGAAAGGGCTAAGATTGAAAAAGATTCACATTCTTTCTAGAATAGATTCGCACTTTTTTTGGGGAAGATTCGCCCTCTTTGGCAGAGCATGGCCATATGGATCTCACAATTAGGAATGCAAGTTTGTCAATTTTTTAAGTAAGTTGGTCTGCCCAAACTCTCTAAAAATAACTAATCTCCTTCTATCTTCTATATTGTTGGTAGCATAAATGAACTGGAAATTTGACTCACAACTACTCTTAACACTGTTTATTTTTAATATCAACTTTGACCAAATAATAATAAGAGTTTACACATTTAAACAAACTTTTTGAATAAAATAAATGGTCAAAATTGATGTGGAAGTCAACGATGTCAATATTTAATACCTGAGGGAGCACATATTAGGTATCCATTTGCATCACTTCTCATAATAGATGTAATGGCTTCGGTGTCACTGCCTCTACCAAGTTTTAAGTTACCTTTTGAACCGAACCAAGATATTTTAATGGTAAACATAAAACAGTTTGCATGTTAAAATTCAAAACTGGAATAAACTCGGTGACATGTCACAGTAAACTAACTGCTTTGAGCGGCAAGCCAACCGATTTTACCGATTTATTAACATCCTAGACGCATATGCGGCTGAAACCAAACATAATTGTGAAACCGTTTGTTTTTAGTGTTAGCCACGAGAATGGCTAGGGCTCTGGTTGTGTACCGAATCACTTATCTAAGATTAATCATATAATCTGTTTTTTATGTCAATTTTTTTTGGCAAAATAGATTTTTCTATGGTGTAGTGTCGGTGTGAATTATAGGTGGTAGTAAGGGAAAAGTGCTAAAAAGCTACTATTTGTAGCTTACTCCCTTCATTCTTTAATTAATGTCGGCATTGACTTTTACATTCAATTTTGATCATTCACCTTATTCAAAAATTTTGATAAAATTTATATAATTTGTTATACTTTGATTTGTCATTAGAGTTATTTGAATCATAACTTAAAATTTTTCATATTCGAAGAAATTATTTGAATAAAATAAATGGTCAAAGTTGAATGTAGAAGTCACGGAGACATCAATTAAAGAACAGAGAGAGTATGGGCTAAGTAGAAAATGTAAAATTGATTATATATGATTATGGATATGATCATTTATGTGTTTTAAGTGTTTAGTAGAGATTATAACATAATTCACGATAATCAATTGCAAAGCAGCCCAATAATTTCTACCATATGAGGTCTTAGTTGACGTGGCTGCTTGAGGTTTGAGATTTATAGCGACTAATGATTGCAAGTGATCTTTTGAATTTATATATCATAAGATATATAGATTTGCAAGTGTCCATAATGATTGTCAATGGAATAAAAAGAATCTCTAATATATGAACCTGATCCCTCATTGTGCCATATCGTCGGTTAATCGGCACCGTTTATACACCTGTCGGAAGGTTGGCAAGCCTCCTGTTAGCAACACACTCTGATTGGGGAAGAATGGAGGAAGAAGAAGGGAAGAACCAGGGTAGGAAGGAGATACAGAGAGGAACAACAAGGAGAGAGAGAGTGACTTGGGAAGAAGAAGAACAGTACAATGTCTTTGGATAATTGTTCGATAGCTCCCATCGATGCTTCCTTCATTCTTATACTGGCAGCTCTAGAGAGTAAGCAGGCCGACATGGCCACAGCCCATGAACCACCGGCCTATAGTATCTAACGTTCCCTTCTCCTTGAAATGCGGTTTGCCCCCAAGCCGCAGTTGTCGCAACCGCCAGGATCTCAGGTATGATGAATTGGAGCTGCCATCATAGTCAGTGCCCCTGGGGGTGTTGTTCAGCCTGAAGTCCTTTTGCCTCGGAGCACATTCCTTGTGTTATGGTCACCAAGCAGTGCCAGGTTCATCATGTACGTACCAAGGCATGGACACATACACCCTAAATGTACTTGCCTTCATGGACATCACGCACGGCATGGAACTCATGCGGAACATCTTTGCCACAGCTTCGGTGATGGTCTTGAAGTAGCCACTCACTACTAGAATCAACGAATTTCCTTAGAAAAGTGCTTCATTCCCTAGAGTTTTCTTCGCGTCCTAGGGAAAGAAGGTTTCCCTAGAGTCAATTTAGAAACCGTAGGGAAATAATATCTTTCCCTACGGATTCAATTGGGTTCTGGGAAATTTTTTACTTCCCCTACCAAATTTTTACTTTCCTAGGGAACTCCCTCACATGGGCCCACAGATTTCAAAATTTCCCATCCCTCTCTCTCTCTCCTTGGTGCTTTTATCTCACGTCCCGCACACAGTTCCAAATCCCTGCAGCAGGCTTGTTTCCGAAAAAAATAGTATGTTGTTTCACGGGGCGGAGCGGGCCAGCTGGGGCTGCGGCACGAGTGCCGCCATCGGGACAGCGGCAAGGGGGTCGGCGGGTGTAACGATCGGGTTTTCACTTACCTTTCGATAAGTTCCGATCTCACGTGACATTACCAATTCCAGGAGTTTAGCAATCACGATATCACAAGTGATCAATCAAGAAACCATAACAAAAATATTAAATAAGAAACAAATTAGAAAATAGTAGATCAGAGTGAAATTATTAGAATAAAATCCTCCGAAGGGGTCCATCGACACGCAAGTTGGAAATATCTCAGAGCGGATATATCTCTATCGTGAATCCAACAAACATAACAGCGGAAGCATCAACATGGCGACAGTAGCGAACCTCCTCCACACAAGCTAGCTCGAGCGCAGGAGCGGATGTCACGGGCCGTCAGAGACGTAGTCGAAGTCGAAACTGAGAGTATCCTCTGAAAACAACAAATTAGAAAGCCGTGAGTACGAATACTCAGCAAACCGCGTACTACCTAACCAGAATGTATGCATGCAAATGGTTTCAAGGATAAAGGCAAGGCTCAAGTGCTAAATGCAAGTTTAAATCATTTTATTTTATTTAAAGTATGCAAGAAAGCTTTATTTTCAAACTTGTCAAATTTTATTATCTTGCCCCGCAGAGATCTCCGTTATCTCGGGCGAGGGTTCATTTTAATGCCGATGTAATCTCCACACTCAGCCACAGCTCAAAGGCCAGAGTCAAAAACATTTGAAAAAGGAGAGGAAAAAGAAAACAAAGCTACTCAACGAGGAGCACAACTCAGAGTGGTGTCCTTCCAAAAAAGACGTGGCAATGCGCATCGACTAAAACTCTGCAGAGGTTATGCACCTGGACCTAGGAGATGCGTCATCGGGACCTACCGTCGTAGCCCCGACGAACACACAAGACCCGTCCATAAGCTTTAACTGGCGTTATCCATCCTTCAGGATAGGGATCCCAAAAGCCTACGCAATCGAGTCCTGGAGCTGTGAAGAGCCTACCACTGATCAGGTGGGATATCTCGATCTCATGTGGGGAGTCAAGCTCAACACCACACTAACACTGCACTACCAACCCACGGGTAAACAACCAGTCTCGACAAGCTTCAAGATCAAGCCAACTGCCCATATAAGGTAACATGGTGTGCATGGTTGTCAACTGAGCGTACAAGGCTCGAAGGACTCGGTCCTTAATTGTCGGGGCAAGCCATCTCTCCAACCACAACTCCAACTACCAACAAACTCGCCGCCAAGGCTGAAGCCTCCAGTGTACCCACCACAGGTACTCTCATAGGGACTTCTCGAAAGTCCCCCAGCTCCTCAAACTCCAACCTGCCCTCGCTAAATAGTTATGTAAAGTTATTTGCAATACTCACACATTTGAAGCACAGTTCAAAAGCATTTAACACAAATTTCATTTTATAGTGATAGGTGTGAGATAAAAATAAATACGACTAAGCATGGCTAAGCATAAAAGTAAAATAAATGTACTAAAGCAATCTTAGGATTGATATTTGTGGAACAGTAAACAGGCACGGCTTAGGAATGTTGCTAACACATTTTAAAATAGTTGGCATGCAAAATTAAGGTTGCAAACAAAACATGCAGTTTAAAATGCTGGGAACAAAGTGATCAAAGAACGCGGCTTGCCTGGCAAGTCGAGATCGAAGTCGGGGTCTGGATCGTCGAACTGAGCTAGCTCGCAGAACTCCTCCTCAGAGACCGTAGCTAATCACTACATGAACAACAGGGATTAGACACTAATTATGCGACAAAGAATAGAACTGGAATTAGAATCTAAATCAAAATTACTAGACTAAATGCGCAGAAAACGTTCTCCGGAACAACCCTATACAATAATCGCGACAGGACAAATTAACGGGACAAATTCGAGATTAAACGGAGATCAAACGGGGTGCCACGGGAATTTGCAACAATCGTGATCACAAAGATTTAAATTAATTGCAGAATAATTAATCACAGAACAAATTAGCAATTAATCGGAAAGGGAAATAAATTTAGGAGAAGGAAAATTGTTCTCACCGGGATCTGAAATTGAAGACGAAATCGGAGATCTAAGATCGGGAACCCGCGCTGGAAATCGGAGAAGGGAGGATCGGCATGGTGCTGCCTTGACGCGGTCTCGAAAACCAGCGCTGGCTGACGCGTCAGGGACGGCGCGTGGTTCCTTGCGGAGGACAGCGACGCGGGGTAGATCGAGGTTGACGGCGTCGGCGACTCGGCGTGAGCAGGCGACGCAGCTGAGGAAACGGCTCGGGGGCAGGACGGCGTGCGGCTCCACGCGGACGACGTGCGCTGCAGAGGTGGGGACAGCAATGCGGCTCATAGACGACAGCGACGCGGGCGACGCGGAGACGGTAGCACGGCACAGAGACCGATGCAGAGCAGAGTGAGGTGCAGGCTGACGTCTCGCGCGGCTGGGAATCGAGATTGACGGCGTCGACGCGCGCGCGGTGCAGGCGACAGCGACAGGCGGCGATGCGGTCGGCCGGAGAGCGGCTCGACGTAGACAGCGGAAATCGAGGGCGGCGCGGGGATCAAGGCTGCGAGGGATGAGCGGAGAGAACGGCGGCGTGAGGGAGGGCGACGGTTGGGGATTTTCTGGGGAAAAATGAGATGGGAATGGGGATTAGGGTTAGAGGGATATTTATAGGAGGGTGGAAATGGAGGTTGAGAATTAATTCTGAAAAATGATTGAAAAACGTGAAATAATTAGGAAGGCTGCAGAAATTTAATTTGGAGAATTATTTAGAGACCCGAAAATTAATTAGGGAATTATCCTGAAAATAAATTTAGTCAAACGTAAAAATTACGCGGACTAAATTATTTCGACACCGGATTAATTTAGACGAACGGATTTCGGAATTGGACGAAACAAAATTCGAAACGAATGATTTTTGATCGGAACGAAATATTGGAAAAGACAAATTAATTGGAATGAAAATTTGGAGAAATGCCGCTTTATTAATTCGAGAATTCTAGGATGTTACAGACTCTTCCCTTTACAGGATCTCGTCCTCGAGATCAAGGAGCGGACTCAAACAGATAGGAAAACTCCTGCCTCAGATCATCTTTCTTCTCCCAGGTAGCTTCTCGCTCAGTGTGGTTGCTCCACTGAACTTTGAGAAACTTGATCTTGGACTTCCATGTTTCCTTGAATGCCTCATCAAGAATCTTCACCGGATACTCCAAGTACTCGAGCATGTCCTGAATATCCAAAGCATCAGGGACAACTCGCTCTTCCGACACTCGAAGACACTTCTTCAAGTGAGAAACGTGAAACACCGGATGCACACCCGCAAGCTCGGATGGCAAGTCCAACCTGTAGGCAAGATCACCGATCTTCCTGAGAATCTGGAAAAGACCAACAAACCTCGGAGCCAACTTCCCTCGAACATGGAAGCGACGTGTGCCACGAAGAGGTGACACCTTGAGATACACCTAATCATCAACCTCAAAAGAAAGAGGTCTTCTCCTCTTATCCGCATAGCTCTTCTGACGGCTCTGAGCAACCCGAAGATGCTCTCTGACCTTCTCAACCTTCTCTTCAGCAGCACGGATAGAATCAGGACCAAAAAAAGACCTCTCGCCAACCTCTGACCACATGAGCGGGGTACGGCATCTCCTACCATACAACGCCTCAAAAGGTGACATACCCAAACTGATCTGGAAACTGTTGTTGTAAGAGAACTCCGTAAAAGAAAGACTGTCCTCCTAGCTCTACCCATAGGTGATCACGCAAGCTCTCAACATATCCTCCAGAATCTGGTTCACACGCTCTGTCTGACCATCTGTCTGAGGATGATAAGCTGAACCGTACACCAAGTGTGTACCCATAGCCTCATGCAAGCTCCTCCAGAATCTCGCGGTAAACTGAGACCCGCGATCAGACAGAATGCTCTTCGGTGCACCATGCAACCTCACAATGTGATCGATATACAGCTTGGCCAGCTGATCAACTGAGTACCTCTCATTCACAGGGATGAAATAAGCGGTCTTAGTCAATCGATCCACCACCACCAAGATAGCATTATGGCGGCGAGACGTCAACGGCAAACCCGTGATGAAGTCCATACTGATATCATCCCACTTCCAGGAGGGGATCGACAATGGCTTCAGCAACCCAGCTGGCCTCTGGTGCTCAGCCTTAACTCGTCGACACACATCACACAAGGCAACATACTCAGCAATGTCTACCTTCATGCCAACCCACTAGAAACGAGTCTTCAGATCCTCGAACATCTTGGTGCAACCTGGGTGGATAGAAAACCTCGAATCATGAGCCTCTCTGAGAATAGCATCCCGCAACTCTGGCACTCTCGAAACACAGATACGGTCCTCAAACCACAAAGCTCCCTGATGATCCACACGGAAACCCGGTGCTTTGCCTCTCTTCATCTTCTTCAAGATCGACTGAACCTCTCTATCAAGCTTCTGAGCTGACTTGATCTCTTCAATCAACAACGGCTGCAACCTGAGCTCACACAAGAAATCCTTAGAAACAAACTTAACTCTCAAACTGGCCAGATCTAAAAGAATCTTTGACTGCTCAGACAACAAAGAAGAACAATAAGCCTTACGACTCAAAGCATCGGCTACCACATTGATTTTACCCGGGAGATAGTTAATGCTAAGATTGTAATCCTTGATCAACTCAAGCCACCTCCTCTGCCTCATGTTCAGCTCTGACTGAGTGAAGATGTTCTTGAGACTCTTGTGATCGGTGAAGATCTCGCATCTGTTGCTGATCAGGTAATGCCTCTAAATCTTCAAAGCATGCACAACAACTGCCAACTCAAGATCATGCATCGGATAGTTCAACTCATCCTTCTTCAACTGCCTCGAAGCATAACAAACAACCTTTTTGTTTTGCATCAGCACACAACCCAATCCCTAACGAGAAGCATCACAGAAAACCTGAAAGTCCTAGTGAATATCCGGCAAGATCAAAACAGGCGCAGATGTCAGCTTCATCTTCAGCTCTTGGAAACTCCTCTCACAAGCATCCGACCAGACAAACGGCACACCCAACTGAGTCAACTCGGTCATAGGCTTAGCAATTTTCTCAATGAATCGGCGATAGTAACCTGTCAATCCAAGAAAACTCCTCACCGCAGAGACTGACCTCAGAGACTCCCACTCCACAACAGCCTTGACCTTCTCAGGATCAACAGAAATGCCCTCAGCTGTAACAACATGACCGAGAAAAACAACCTTCTCAAGCCAAAATTTGCACTTGCTGAACTTGGCATACAGCTAATGAGATTTCAACCTCCTAAGCACAACTCTCAGGTGCTACTCATGCTCTTCGATTGACTTGAAACAGACGAGGATATCATCGATGAAGGTCCAGCGTGCGGGCGGCGTCTTCGTCGAAGGGCACGGTGGAGGATCGGTGGCGACGGCGGCGGCCAGCACCGGTGCCGGAGGAGCCGGCCCAGACTGCCCAGCAACAGAGGAGCATGATGGCGTTGGCTGCGGGCCGTGCACTTTTATTTTTTTTAACTGGACCCACATGATTTCTCTAGGAACTTGATTTCCTAGGGAAAGAAGATTTCCATAGAGTTTCCACTGTACAGCCGTAGAGCACTCTATCTCTCCCGTCAACATTTTTCTTCCCTAGGGTGTTTCATAGGGAAACATTTTTCTTAGGGTTTTTAGCTCTTTCCCTGGGGTTTTTGTTCGTAGGGAAAACGGTGGATTCTAGTAGTCACTGCTGTCCGCTGTCATCATCAAATTTGGCTTGAAACTGGGCGCGCACCTCTCGCACCCATTGCTACTCCGCCACCTGTTGAAGCCGTCGCCTGGAGTCCACCATGTGGGCCGCTGCCACCGAATCCTCCACCCGCTACAGTGAAGCATCAGCCACTGCCCACAAGCAGTGCAAACAGAGGGCGCTGAGGTTACCGTGCGGCTCCCTAACCTGGTGCCACTCTACGAGTGTCTCCGACATGCCGGCACAGATGCAGACCATGGCAATGTCGACGACCCAGAGGAATGCCCATGAGCGTTGGATCGAGCTCTCTCCCCTCACCCCAAGAGCAGCAGGAACACGAGTCAAAAGAACAGTGAAACATCATCCTATCAGGCGTGGGAAAGGGACTCAGAGGTATACAATTTAGATTTGAAGATGTACAAATGGTTAGACCAGAAAAAAACATACTCCCTCTGTCCCCAATTACTTGTCATCCTTGAGTTCTCAAGTTTTCCCTTTTATTTGTCATTCTCGCTTCCCAATACACTTTTCTCTATTCTCAATACATCCCTATCTCTATCTCTCTCCTCGTTTTCAACACATCTCACATTTTCCACTATCCTTAATCCACGTGCCCACACCTAAACTAACAAGTAAAAAGGGATGAAAGGAGTAATAGAACTGCTGTAATCTATATTTGTACCTACTTTCTGATTTTGAGAGCAAATTATAGCTAAAAGCTGTGAGCTTCGCAGATAGTAAGCTGGTGGCAATGTGGCACATCTGCTTTCTGAGCAAATATGGTTCTGAAATAATTTTTTTCTCACCTCCACCACGCATGACTTGCAACTTTAATGTTCATGGAGAAACTGAAATGCGTAGAAAGATTTAAGCAGGGTTGCAGGATTTCTGGTTGACTAACGAATTGTTTTGGGTTGAATTTATCTTTCGTAATTAATAGTTTAGGATCTGAAGCCACCTGCAGTTTATGAACATGAAATTGAATACACTGCTCATTTGCTTGCTTCAGTGATTGTAAAAACCCATGTCATTACAGAAGCTTCGCTATGAAGTGGGCCCGGAAATTGGGATTAACTGCTTTGATCTGAGGTGTTATAGCAAGGCCAGGTTCAATGTCCATTTGAATTGTGCATAATTTTGTTTGAATTGATGTTTGCATCAGTAGATAATCAAGCGCTGCATGTTGTGATGGAAAATGATTGTTATATCATATATTTTCAGGAAATTGAAAAAGCTTTTGAGAAACCGATGATTTACTATTATTATTGCTAATTGTCGCATTTCAATGGCTTCTTGTATCTGAAATTCAAATATTTTTTTTTCATTTTCTATATCATTTCCATCCTTAGTCTACTTTGTTCACCCTTGGTGCATTTGCAGTCCAAAAGCTGATATTCAGCAGTGATATTACTAATTCTTTAAGTTCGCTTAGATATGCCTTTTAATTTTAGATGTATGTTTCTTGGTGAAAAGTTCTATACTTTTTTCTGTTCTGTATATGGAGCTGTGGATTATTCATTGCATTTGTAAAAAGGCATCATGAGGTCGCTTCCATTAATACTTCTTTAAAATTTACACATTCTTCTGTTGTTGGAGCAGGGCTGATGGCGTAGGTGATAGCTATGGGAGGTGAGCTGCCAGGGCTTGAAGCCACGGCAGCGAGGAGGCGGAGCCGTGCTGCTGGTGCTGGTAACAAATGGGATTGGCCGGAGAGATCAATCTGATCTCTAGCCTGGTTTATTAATTAATCCTAGAGGCATTTTAAAGCCCCAAGTCTCAACAACTCAATCCTTATGCAAAGCATAAACTCAAACAAATCCTAACATACTCAAACTAATTAGAAACTAACAATTATCCTTGCTTCTGCGCTGGTATGTCCTGCCAACCATAACATCTCCCCCTCCTCCGAAAATAGCTCGTCCTCAAGCTGAAATGAGGGATGAGCCTAATGGAGTTCCTCAACCAGTATCCAAGTTGCTTCCGTTGCTGGCATATTTTCCCGCTGGACGAGGACATACAAATGCCGTGCCGAAGCTGGGTGCGCAGCACTTTGGTCAGTGCTGTCATTATGCGACCATGATGCAGTGCTGGGAGAGAGGACAGAACTTCTGGTGGCTCCCAATGAAAAGGTTTCAGGAAGCCCACATGAAACGCATCATGGATGCGAGCGTCTTCCGGTAGATGTAGGCGATAGGCAACCTCTCTCCGCGACTTGGAATAGCCCAGCAGACCGGGGACTATGCAGGTCAGTGCAGCAGCCGAAGCCACACTCATGCACCTTTTGAAAATTCCAAAGCGCGGTGATGGCTATCGTAGTGCCGCTTTGCGTACTCAGCTCGCAGAAGACAATCCTGAACATCAGCCAGGAACTCGCCGTTGTCCTGTAGTAGCGCGTACGCCGTGTCGGTCCGTGTTGTTCCCGACGAGTATAGTAGTAGGGACGCTGAAGCGCGTCCGTGGACTACATGAAATGGTGTTGTATGAAGCGCTGATTCAAACGAAGTTGATGTTGGTGAAAACAAAATGAAGAAAAAAAATAAAAATAACTGGTTGAAACCATATATTTTATTAATCACATGATTTATGATTTACAATATACAAAATTTTAACATGACTTTATCTTCTTCTGTCTTCTACGTCAATGCTTAAGGAGATATCTGACTTTGAGAGATTGCGTAGTCCGCTGATTTTCAGGGCCATGCAGGGCTCGCCCGGTTAATTACATCTACAGAGCAAGTCTGTAGGTCTGTAGAACACCTCTGATTAAGCTATGCACAATGGTCATGTCTTCTTCATGTACAGTGTTGTCCGTCCATATATGGTGGAATGCAGGTGATACTGAAACCAATCACAACAGTGCCATCGCTACATCAGGTGTGAATAAAATATGTTGATGAAGACGATGACTTTTGCCTCGTCGGTGCCCAGTCATGTGTACGTCGGTCTTCATCTACTCGGACGGGTGTGTGCTGCCTTCGCCTTATCGGTGCCCGGCAATATGTCCGATCCTGTTGCATGAGACGTGTCGGTGGAGCAGTAACATAGCCTCGTCGTCACTGGCCAACGCTTCATCTAGCCTTGCCGGTACTAGACACAGGAAAATGATTATTCAAATGCCGTGAGCAGCGGCCTGTCATTGAGTGCATCATGGGATTTAGCATACTGATACCTAGGGCGCATCATGGGATTTAGAGCATCCAATATTGCTGACATGTCATTGAATGTAACTCGAGCACCTCTCCTTCTCTATGATCGATGATAGGGGTCTCTCTTACTCATGATGGGTGATAGGGGCCGCTCGAGTAATGATGATTAACAACTTGACGATTTCTCCTATTCTACAATGAGTGATATAGATCTCCCAGATCTGAAAGTTGACACTCGAGCACCTCTCCTACTTCATGATAGGTGATAGGGGTCACTTGAGTAATGATGATTAAGAGGATCTCTCCTACTCCACGACAGGTGATAGAGATCTCTCATATCTTAAACTCGACACTCGAGCACCTCTCCTACGTACTTCATAATAGGTGATAGGGGTCTCTCGAGTATTTCTCTCGACAACCTGAAGATCTCTCCTACTTCACAATGGGTGATAGAGATCTCTCAGATCTAAAACTTACACTCGAGCACCTCTTCTACTCCATGATAAGTGATTGGAGTCTCTCCGGCATAATCCATGCATCATAGCTGAACTTGATTATCACGAAACCATCGGCTCACCTTGAATTACTGTTGATGACTCGTGGCCTCCTCCGGCGATGTCCCTGTGCATTGCTGACGACGCGTGATAGGTGTGTGCTTGGTGCTGTTTTCGTAGCTGCAGCGCGAGAGGCCGGTAGCCTGGCGGCGTGTGCCTGCCCTAGCAGCCTGACGGCCAGGTATCTGTGTACCTCCTCCCCCCGACGCTGGATAGCTTCGGTGGTTTATAAGGCAAGGGTACCTCTGGCTGGTATCACGCCGTCGCCATGTTAGTTCCAATCCTCGTGCCAAGTTTGTTCTCAGTTTGTTTTGCATGCGTTTGTTACGGGCGACGGTGGCAGGGAGTTTTCTGGGATTTGTTTCGTGCGGTGGCAGCAGCGCTTCGTTGCATGCGTCAACCAGGCCGTGCGTTTTGTTACGGGTGGTGGTTTGAATTTTGAGTTTGGTTTGCCCGCTTCATGCAAAAGTAGCATGCTATTGTGCGTATTTGTTTTGCATGGCAGCAGTTTTGATTCTCATGTACGTGTATCTCTCTAACAACACGAGCCAAGTCAACGGCTAATCATCGTGCTATCTGATCAAGATAAGATGCTGCATGTTTTTATCACTGGCCAATGTCCGGGCTGAAAACTTCTCAGGTCATTGTATAAACTTGTACAACCGGCTGGTCGGCCTGGTACGTATTTGTGCACGTAGCTCCGGTGGCTTTGGCAAGATTGACTTGAATTTATTGCACATTTGCATGTTGGTTCTCATCTATACGAAGGCAGCTAGGTGCTTCGTTGGATTTCAATACCCACAAATACGAGATCATCTGTAATTATAGCAGCAAAGAGTAATATTTTACTTCGGCCATCGGAAATATAACTGCTTTGGCAACACACTATATTTCATTTCAGCCATCGAAAATATTAGAGCCCTATTTAATAAAATCAAACGTACGTGCAATACTTCTCTCAACATACATGCGTGACGCGCGCGCAAGGCTGCATGCATGTGTCTTGCGTATGTAGCTGCCGGTGAGATATTTGTGGAAGTCAACTGTATGTCTCATCTCTAATGAATCTCATTATGACGTCATAATCTCAACCGCAAGAGGTAAATAAATATTTTATTCCAGCCTCCGATGATATTAATACTTTGATCACTTCCAACGTACTTAGCAAAAATGCTTGCCGTACGTGTCTTTTTCTATTCTTCGTTATATTGCAATCTCAAACTGGCTTCCACAAGTTTTAAGCAAAATAATTATCAAACAAATACCCCCCGCCCAGTCAAGTTTATGCGTGGAGTAGCAGAGATTTGACTCGAGGAAATATTTATAATTACCGGCTATAACTGGAGCCTGGAACCAGGATAGCTGAGCTTTGCTATCTTTGTTTAATTATGCCAAGCAATCACAAGTACATGACTGCCTTTATATTTGTTTGGCCTTCGTGTGACTAGCAACTGGTTTAAATCTTGGAATTCCACAAGAAATTAGAACTCGTGACAAGAGTCTGGTAATTAGATGGTGAGTTTTAGCAGCTTACCTAGCTAGTCAAAACATAAAATGTTGTAGCTAAGGACCATTCCCCAACGGTTTAATCATTAATCTAATAATGTTTAGTTAAAATGATAATTTCTTGCCGGTGCATATATGCCCAACATAAAATGTTATATGGCATGAAAATGCCACAACTCAATAATGAGTCCTAGCCGGTACTAGCACAGCCCAGCTAAGAAATACACAATTTTGTAGCGCAGGACAGTGCCACAATTCAAATAAAATGTTAGCTAGCACTTCCGTGGCTAGACAAAGCATCAGATGCTATTGCGTACAATAGCTTTCAATAATTATTGTGTACTTTAAACTATCACTTGCATAACCGGCTTCAATAAATAGATTGATGCCACATAAAACCATGCGACAACTCTCTAATAATTAGTGTGATAAGTTCTAGCTCATGTTTGTGAGACTAGTTAAAACATGATATGTTGTTGCGAAAGACCGTGCAACAACTTACGGTAACAGTGTAGATATGATGGTGTTGTGAAAAGACCATGCAACAAGTTATGTGTTAAAGTTGTCTATAGGATGTTATTGCGGAAAGACCATGCAACTTCCTAGTATTCAATATATGCCTGTCGGACGATAAGATGATAAATATTTTAGCCAGAGGTAGCACTCCAAGCTAAAAAAAATAGAAGGATAGTTGTTGCGTAAGGCGATGCACAACTTCCCAATAATCAAACGTTGAGTTCGTGGACTGTGAATACAGGAAAGGGCAAATATCCATGCCACAATATTCACACATGTCCACATTAAAAACGATCTTTAGTGCCAGCCAATGAGAACTTTTATCGAGACAGATACGACCAAACAACAATAATGGTGCCAGCCATCGGCCTTGACATGCTAATCTTTAGTTTCATTGCGACTATACAATAGTGAGCCAATGTAACATTGTCATATAGATAGATGCGACCATGTAGTGGTGCCAGCCATCGATCTTGACACCCACAGATCCACAATCACCGCATTGGTCTGCTTCACTGCTTCCAACTAGTATGTTGTGTCCGAAATATCATAGACACGCCCAGTAATTTGTTCGGGCTGAACTCCTGTCATGTGGGACGATGGTGAGGAATTGATATCCTTTTATTCATACTTGTCTTCTTTTCAAAGCGAAGGAAAAGAAGAGCCGAGAGACAATAGGTCACAAATACCTATTTGTTAAAAGAACAGCGATGTTTCAGCTTCTAAAAATGATCAGAATGAGAGATATGGATCACAGAGTTTTCTTCTCTTTTTTCTTTTAAAAAAATATCGGCTTTCAATTAATCACCAAGCTATACAGTGACCAACAGCGAGTGTCATTAGAGAGCATGTTTCGTCGTGCCTTCTCATTATCAACATTATTTCCACTTATACCTTAGCTTCCTCATGATATTAGTGTAAAAAGACCTGCATTTTGTCAGGACTTTCTGGAGCTAGAAAAACCATCACTAGGCCTCCCTTCAGTCATGTGCCTTATTCCTTTAGCCTTTGTCGAGATGTAGGATATGGCTATAATCTTATGGTAAGGTTTGGGGACAATGGTCAAGTCATTTCTTTTTTGTCATTAATTTTGCCGAGGTTGGTAAATAACTACCCTCGCCTTCATTTTGCTTCACTTGAAGCTTGACATATTTTGTCCATTTGAATGCTTACTTCTTAGTGATTTAGCACATAGGAGCTACTTCTTTGGCAACACCTTTTGACTTTGATGGGTTCTCCATATTTTCTTGATTGGTTTTTGTAGTGAATTTGAAGGATAGCTTCCATCTTTTGGTGACTGAAATTGCTCACTGGCTTTTTTCTTTTCCTTTTTTTTATTCAAAGGGCCCTTGTTAATGCCTCATAGGGTGGCATGTGGCTCCACACTAGACAAGAATTTTATGAAGCTAAGTAGCCCTTTCATACTCTTTTCCGCTATAATTTCCCTCGAGGCTTGGCATCTCCCATGAACAGAACAAAAGTAGAAAGCGTGATATGAACCCAAAACTTTCAGAGTCAACTCAGATCAAAATTCCTCTAGCTCCTTTTTATCCCTTGTTGGTGCAAGTCACGTTCTATGTGTTGAGGTTACTGCAATACAAGTTAGATCAGTTGGGACATTCCCCGCCTAGGGTCATACAACTAACAACACTAACTATTGGCCAACTTGGTGACATGAATGAGAAAAGCCTCTCGATGTTGGACTATAAGTATGTCCATGTTTTTTTAAAGAAAGAACAATATAATAAACAAAAGGATAAATTGCATCAACACTTGGTCAAGCAATGTATTTCTTTAGGTATCTCTCATTCACTGGGGGGCATGGGACGAAGACCTTGATAATCCACCAGTTGATATGCACCTCCATCATTGACTTGCTCAATAAAAATAAATGGTCCTTCCCACTTCGGTTCAAAATTTCCTTTCATCTTGTATGTTGCGAAGATTTGATGCCGCATCGCAAGAACGAGTTCACCTTTTAGGTATACTCATTTCTTACAAGTTTATCATAAGGCCTCACCATGTTTTGGTGATATAGGTCTATATTTTCAACATCTACAAGATATCTCTCTTCCAACTAATCGAATTCTTGAAATCCAAGCTGAATTTGTTCACCATTTGTCATTTCATCTTACATAGCACAACCCATAGTGAGGGTAGTTGCACTGCTTCATCCCAAATACAAGAGAATAAGGGGTGGCTTGAGTTGCGGTCTATTAGGAGTGTAAAACAATCATATTTAGGTTACCCTTAAAACCTCTTTAGTTCAAAAAAATGAACTAAGTTTCAGAATTCTTCCCCACTTTTGAAAAACTAGTTTATTTTGTTGAACTAAAGAGGTTCTGTGGTTAACCTTAGTTGCACCTATTTACACCCCCTTAGGGTCTATACAGTGACATGGTATGCCCACAAAGCTTCATAGAGACGATTATGCCAATCTCTTCGATTCTTTGCAACTGTCTTCTTGAGTTTTTTTCTATAAGTTTTATTGGATGCTTCAGCAAGTCCATTCGCTTGAGGATAGTAACCAGTAGAGTAAGCCCATGTGATGTTATATTTTGCAATAAATCCTGTTGAACTTGAAAGCTTTGGCATTATCAGAGTTACAAACGATGTATGATATGCTTCTCTAGAGAGTTGATGATATTACCCGATTTCAGCTCTCTTAGTGGTACAGCTTCAGTCCACTTTGAGAAATAGCGATAATAAAATGGTGCCCTTCGCAGCTGGGTGCAGTAGAATTAATGACATCAATCCCCCTAGCATCCAATGGCCAGAAGAGGAACTGAAGGTAGATGCTTGAGGTTGTCATGAATTTGAAAATTGTCGCAAGACTTTGCAATTCTAAGTCTGCTATCATTTTAGGCCAAATGTAATCATCCACCTTGATGCTATGACACATCTTGGCTCCACTTTGATGACCATACATACTTCTTTGTGCACTTCATGTAGTATATGATCTGCTTCTTTTCTTGGTAGACATATCAAGATCATTTCTTGACCAACTGTTTGTTTGTATAATGTTTATACCATAAACATAAGAGGGTAAGCATTTTTGGAAATGACACATTTCCACTATATCATTTTGTGAGACTGACACATGCTCAACATCATATTTTTGGGACAAGCTCTATGATAACTAGTAGGAGCTAACTCTCTTAAATCTTCCCATGAGCGGGTTCCGCATTTGGGAACACAAGCGCAGTTTGTATACATTATTAATTTGTCAAACAATGAGTTGAGAATCATCATATGCAAGCAAATCTCGAATGTCCATGGAAATTGCAAGCAAAAGACAGAGATGAGGGACTCATATTCAGCTTCATTATTTGAAGATTCTTTCTAGAGAAAGGAGAAAGAATGATAAATGGTTTCACTATGAGGGGTCTTGAGCACGAGTTTCGCTTCGGCCCTTCTTTTTGATGTGTTATCAGGATCATTCTCTGTACGAGACACTCCATCAAAGTAAAGCTCCTATAGTGCCTCAATATCCACAATGAAGATATTTTTTTAATGCAAATCGACCATTAAAGAGGAATCATCTTAAAGGGTCTAGTCCGGTTATGAGCCGAATTTGGTGCGCCGACATATAGTGCGTAACTTCTTCAAAGCAAATTTGAGACCAAGTATGACTTCCCAATTTTAGCAAATTTGTCATCTTGTAGCTTTGAGTGAAAGAGGTGTCATAGGGTAAGTGGGACGTGAATCCTCCTCTGTTCTGAGGTTGACTTCAACTAGTGCATCCGTATATAATGAACTGGGCATCACCTTCTAATTGTTGAGGTGCAGGGGTAACATCAAGCTCTTCTCCCTTGCATATTTATTCTCTTGACTTTAGGACTGGGCGGCTGGCCCCCAGCTTTGGGGCATGAATTGTACATGTGTTGGAGAGTGCGGCTGGGTCATATAAATTCCATTTTCTGAAAAAATTAGGCACAAATCTTTGAGACAGAGGATGATGCCCTGGATGATATCACATTCTTCGTATAAATATTTAGCATATAATGGTACCTGATTTGCTTTGTTACATCGGGAGCTTCTCAGCATCAGTTTGAGAATGGTATCACTACGCTTCAGCATGCATGAAATAATTTAGAACTGGCCATGAACATGTTAACAAGCGTCACATAAGACTGATGCTGCAATAAATATGGTCAACTGTAGTGCAAATTCATGCTGCATTTAATAAGGGCGCTAAAAGAATAAATCGTTTTGGTAGAAATCTGAACCATACTTGTGGAAAGTAATTGGTATATTATGGTGAAAACTCATGCGACTTGTGAAAATAATGGATATACTATAGCAAAAAAGCCATGCTATAGTTTTGTGGAAAGAAATAACGATGTTATGGTGAAAACTCAACCACACTTGGGGAAATAATTGGTATACTATAGCGAAAAGCCATGCCATAGTTTGTCGAAGAAATAAATGTGTTATGGCCAAAGCCCATGCCATACTTATGGAAATAAATAAATATTATAGTGAAAAGCCATGCCATAGTGTTGTGCAAAGAAATATATGTGTTATGGCAGAAACGCATGCCATACTTGTGGAAATAATAGATATACTATAGCGAAAAAACCATACTATAGTTTGTGGAAAGAAATAAATATGTTATGGCGAAAGGCCATGCCATACTTGTGAAAATAATATGTATACTATAGCGAAAAGCCATGCTATAGTTTTGTGGAAAAAAAATTGTTATGGCGCAAGCCCATGCCATTCTTGTGAAAATAACAGATATACTATAGCGAAAAGCCATGCTATAGTTTGTGAAAAGAATAGGTATACCATAGAGAATATCATGCCATAGTCTTATGAAATAGGCCATTAGACTCAAGGAAAGCGTATAAGAATTGCTTGTTCTTGCTTCAAATATTCTAGCAGTGCACTTGTACATGCGACTTGTTGGGTGTTGCCCAGTGCTTCAAAATGCAAATGGGTGACAAGAAACATTAGATTCAGCATAATAGTAACTGTGCCATATCAATAAATGAAACGATGGTGCTATGCATCTACACCCTCTTGCCATTTAAAACAATTCATTCAAGGATATTGTTGTAATGTCAACTTGATAAGAAGCCTTTCAAACATAGTTTTGCTTGATATTAAATCAAAGAAAATACATTGTGTTGGTGACCTCATTGACACCATGTGGTTACTTTTTGCGCCAGCTGTTTTACCAAACGACGTAGAATAAATATCCATTGGTAGGATAGTAGGCAATCCGCCCGTAGCTCCAAATGTACCCAACGGACTGTCTCATTTTTTATTCAGGCTCAAAGCGCATCAATCAACATTTGAGTCCTTCACATGGAAAGTCTCCCATTGACGTTGAGATAACAGTTTTTTAATTTGTCAAGTCTTTGAACATTTGTACGCTATTAGAATGAAACACTCAAACTGGGAGTGAACATGTTGAGCTGCATGTCTTTATATCGCACTTTGTTTAGCACTACTGAAATTTGTCGCATGGGTGGTAACATTGGGTCATGATATGATCAACCAATGCTATCATGTCATCATTGAGATAGTTGCATTTGCCCCCAGCATTGCATCGCTCTAAATTAGGTGATATTTGCTGCTCTTGATGTGCTCACGAATTGAGTCCGGATGACAACATTGGCTATTTGTATTGATAAATGAATGCTGTAGAGAATCCTCTTGTGGGGCTGGAGTTCTCTGATCATATTGAGGTTGGTAGCTTGAGGTGTGATACCAAGTGCCACCTTGTCTGGATGATACACTTTCATGGTAATAACCAGCGGGGGGCTATCCCCATTCTTTGTATCATGCTTGGACGTGTGAGATGGACGACCAGGAAGAGACAATAAGACCTGCCCTTTGTTTCTATGGTCAAGTTGTAATCTTGAAGTTGCTGCTCAAGTTGCCACATTTGAGCTTGCAGTTGACGGAACTATGCTCAGATTTGATAAATATGCGGTTCAGCCACCTCGCTTGAGAGTGTAACAAATTAATCCATATCGGAGTAAACATCAGTTGCAGTATAATTTACTGAGACTAACACGGTAGGTTGGCGCAAACTACCCTCATCAGCCAAGGATCAACACAGCTTGGAAAATGAGCTGAATGATTTATGGTGCTTGTCAGCAACGCACTCAGTATGGCTTCTTTCACAAGCTGGTTTTTTTTTTCAACCCATATAGATGTCTTGCTTTAGAACAGAGAACATATGGAGCATTCACTGGACCTAGGTACTCATAACCATATGAACCTTTCTTAAAAAATATGTTTTGAGCAACACGAACACACTGCAACATGATGTTTTATTTTGGCTTCCCTTCATGGCATTAGTACTACTTCCAGACCGGGTTTTGTGCACCGATGAGGACAACTTGTAATCAGCATTATTGAGTACATGATTTCATCAAGTCACCATGCATGGGACTTCTCACGATTTATTCAGAAGATGGCGAGCCTGCCATTTTTCTTCGAGCTCTTGTGTGCTTTTACAGCTTCAACTTTTAAATGTACCATCTAGAGGAGGATCTTGATTAAGATGATAGTAATCCCTTCATATTCTGAGATTGCCACATGCGGACATATCCCGAAATGTAACGGACACAGAGTGGTGCAGAACTCCAAGCCTTCATCAGATTTGATAGTGAGGAGGGACACTCCGAGAAGACAATCCTTGTGTCAGTACACCACATGATCAAGCTTTGTACAAAATGATATACTCTTTTCATCCCTAATTACTTGTCATCTTAGAGTTCACAAGTTTTCTCTTTTTATTTATCATTTTCACTCCCCAATACACCTTTCTCTATTCTCAATACATCCCTATCTCTATCTCTCTCCTCCTCGTTCTAACACATTCTACTTTTTTCACCATCTTTAATCCCCGTGTTCACACCTAAAACAACAACTAAATAGAAACAGAAGGAGTAACAATCACAAGTACGTATATTGCCTCTTGTTATTTCAAAATGCTGAATAATAAGCATTGCATACTATTTTTTAACCCGCGTGCACCAGCTTTTTATGTGCAACTAGCAATGATAGCTGCAGCACATCAACAAATTCAACTGTACTTCAGCTAGAGACCAGGCTCTTTCTGAAATGTAAATCACGTCGATCTATTTTTAAAAAAAATTATAGCAACAGAGCTAATAGATGTGAGCGCAGAGCTCAGTTTATTTTAGAGCTGCTGTCTAGATCAAGCGATGCTTGTCTTTGACAAGCCTCTTCTGTGAACACACCTCTTTAGTTACAGGCAGCATTACCTTCCAAGCCTTGGCGCTTCCTGCCATGTATTTAGACTATAGTGGGGACTCAAAACGAACCAGTGGTGCCCCAGCTTTTACATTTTAAATTCACTGTAGGAACTTAATGCCATACTGTCTTTATTTTTAGCCAACATATATGATATCTGTTTTGGTGACATCGTACAGCAACTACCATACTGTCATACCCTATTTCTGAGATATCTCGTGAACACCGTATCAATCTCTGAATCAGTAGTTAGTACGCATGAACATCGTGGATACACAGTTCATACCAATAATATTGCATATATTATCCCAAATAGTCTTACAACCAAGACTTAAAAGTACAAGCCAGCGAGGTGCATCAGCCATCTTCACATAATCATTACATAAAAGGGGGAAAGCAAGGAGCAAAAACAACAGGCAAACTTGCGTGCAGGACAATCCTACTCATCGCCATCGAGGCCAGCTTCATCTTCTTCTTCATCTGAGCGGTAAAAGCAAGGGTGAATACAAGAGTACTCAACAAGCTCTAACCCCGTACTTAGCTGTATTCATGCTTATAGGGCCATCAAGGAGAGGCTAGGGTTGTTCCTTTCAGCGAAAGGCTAGTTTTGTGTAGGCTTCTCTACAGATGAGTTTTTAAAACAGAGATGGAAGTGTTTTTAAATCTATCAGTATTTTAGTGAGTGGACCTGGGGGAGTAGTCTCTATTCCCGCTAGTTTTCAAATTTTACCTCCACTATCCCAGCCAGATACTTTTCAAATCACAGGTGGCTACACCCACTCACGCCAATAAGGAAGTAATCAAGACTAATCATTGTGAGCCTAAGCTGTAGCGTGTCAACACCGTGACAACGGCCATTTCGGATGGATTTTACAATCTGCAGAGGTTGTACACTGTACCTACAGGCTATGCTCTTATTGATCAACAGAGTCGCATAAAGTTCACTCTAGCACACACTAAGGTATCCTCAATGTCCAACTCAAGATACATACATGGGTAATCTCTTAGGGGTTTTGCCTACCCTCGATGATGCGATAGCACATTTCTGTAGCCAGACCGTGGGTTTAGAGCATCCACATCTCCCTAGACACTGCACACAGACAGGTTATTATACAACCAGGGGCTATACCGATGGGTAGTACAATCCCACGGCACGGGCTATTGCTGTAATCGAAGACCGAACCGTGAGCATCTCACGTCTGCTCCTGCGGCTTGTGTCTCTCGACCCCTTAGGTGTCATTGCAGATAACAAAAGGGGTGGAGTGAGTCTCACCTAGACAGGTTCTGTAGTTGCACGAAATCACTATGTTGAGGTCCGATGAACCTGTCCTTATATGACAGGGGCGGCGCTCGTCCACGACAGGTGGACCAGTCTGAAGCCTACACACAACACACAGTTCTACGAGCCCGTCGCACGACCAAAAACATCATCCCCTCTCGTCACCTATCATCAGTTTTCACTAAGCCCCATCCCACTTTATTTGACGCACTCCTCCAAACTCATATAACTCATTTAATAAATGATGGTTATGTGTATAGTAGGATGAAGCATGGCTTCACGTGAGTGTTTTTAAGCATTTTAGATCAAGGCAATTATCCGTACATTAAAGTATTTAATGACGGAAGTCCTACGGTTAACAAAGTTTGATGTATAATCTGGTAGCAAGGCAGTATTTGTACTTATGAAGAGCTAGTTACTGACATAAGTATAAATACGTGTATAGCAAGTAGGTCGGTAACTACACAATATTTTGAATATATTCATACGAACATGCAAGCATACAGGACTATAGGTGCATAGCGAAAAACTATGAGCAAAATGTTCAAGAAGTTAGGACTTGCCTTGAAAAGCATACTTAGGCTCTTCTTCCTACTCTGGGTCGTCGATCTCTTCGTCTCTGAGTGCTTTGTCGTCTACGCGAGAAAACGGTAGAAAGTAAATAAATAAATTGTACGGAAGGAACACAAAACGAAGATCAAATAAACACCAAATTCAACAAAAGTTCTCGGGGTGGTAAGTGGTTCTGTAATGTAGTGTTCGGTTTTACGGTTCTAATGGTGTAAAGATCTCGGTATTCGGAGGTGATATGTAATAATAGTGGTGAAAATAAGGTGTAGGGGCCTTTTTATAATTTTCTATAAATTGGAGGACTAATGTGAGTATTTGTGGTGACAAATAGGGCTTTGCTATGTGGGTTTTTACTGTGTAGGGGTGTATTTGCAAAGTGGGGATTTTTTTGAATTTTTGAGAATTTATTTGAACTAAAAATGGGTTAGAAATAAATTTCTGTGTGCACTGGAGCGGGTGGCCGTAGCAATTTTGGTTGTGAGCCTGATGCGTGGGCCCGAACCCCACTGGTCAGTAGGCGCGGGGAAGCGGCGGCTGCCACGCTGGCCCGACAGCGCCGCGCGCACGGCAGCGCTG
>BCLH01000028.1:260837-343705 GCA_001602315.1 Zoysia pacifica
CCGGGGTGGCCCGGCCGCGGAGGGGGTTGGTTTTCTTCTTCTTTTTTTTTTGAATAGCTCCAAATTCAAATCAAACAAAATCAAAATAAATTCGATAAATCCCAAAAAAGAAAATTCTACTCAAGCACTTATCAAGATTCAAATTTTAATTTGAAATTTTTCCTTTTTGAGTTTATGCTCATTTTATGAGATTTTTCTATTAAAATTAAAATCAAAATAAAGAAGGGTGTAGGAAATAGGAAATTGCTTGAGTGTTATTTGATTCAGATTTTTTTTTTTGAGGGTATCACACATACCGAACAGCATATATTATGTCCTCATGCTTCATGGTGTGATTTCAGCTTGAGAAATAAACTGGATGTTTATGGCGTGCATCCAGAACACAATCATATGGTTTCCCTCAAGAGTTTCATCAATGTCTTGCTTTCAAAGCTCATGCGGAACATTTACCAGATCTGAGTACTCAATCATGCGAGCCTTCATGAACAGTTGAGTTTTGAGCAACACAATCACTCAATGCAGCATCGGCCTTCTAATTTGCTGCCAAATCAGGCTTTCTGTACTGACAGTGATGATGCATCAAGAACTTTAGTTCATCGAGTCCCTTTGCATGGGGCTTCTCATGATTTTCTAAGGGCCGGTGAGCTTTCATAATTGGTTTTTCTCTTGCTTTTGCCGCTTCCGTTTTAAAGACATCATCTACAGTGACATCTTCAGTGAGATGATAATAAGCTCTTCATCATCTGAGATTGCTACATGTGTACATATCCTTAAGGGCAGCTGTTGACGCCGAAATGGATTCTGAGCACTCGCACGTCCATGTGCGAGAACGCCGATGTTTCTTCAACAACAGATTGGGCCAGCACATCGACAATCCCGTTTCGGGAGAGACCCGTCGGAGGAGGATCGTCTTAGACGTGATCCGGGCTCGATCAGGGCAGCCCGATCGCCTTCAAACGTTACCAGGACGAAGGAAGAACAGCACGAGGGTCAAGTAAAGGGACTAGGGTTTAGAGAAGAATAAAAAATGTAAGACAAATGACATGATCGATCAGGATGATCCTGAACCGGCCATGGGCTTCTGTTTTATAAAGGTGGGATAGTCTTATCTCGCAGGGCAACGAATCACTCAAGTTTGAAAAAAAATTGGAATCAATCTGCTAAAAACTTCCCAAAATCAACACCACCGAAATGTCCGGTAAAGTGTCGGATACTCCGGTGATCGGAGTCTCTGGTAGAATGATACTCTGGTGACTGGAGTCTCTAGTAGAATGCCAGAGTATCCGTCATGTAAATCTGGGAACTCAAGAGGGTTCACCGAAAAGTCTAGCATCCTGTCGGACATTCCGGTGGGCTAAGTGCCTCAACCCGAGAGGGCTCACCGGACACTTTGATACTATGTTGGACACTTCGATGGGCTAAGTGCCCTAACTTGAGAGGGCTCACCGGAGACTCTGATACTATACCGGATACTCCGGTGGGCAAAGTGTCACAGCCCGAGAGGGCTTGTCAGACATTTCGGTGGCCCTGATTTTTGGGTGTCAACATATGCTCTTCTGTTTTTTGGTAAAGTTCATGCACCATAAAACACTTTAAGCACCCAAAACCCTCTAAAGACGATGGTCCTCCTGACTCATCGGCCCTCTTGTCATTTTTTGGCAACGATACTTCATATCGGCCGTTCTTCCCTCTTACGCTTCTTGCCATACACTCGGATCATACTTTTCAAATATCAGTCGTTAAAGGCCCTAAGTAATGATTCTCCGCGAACATCCTCCAACATGTATGTGTTTCCGGCGATGACCCTTACTATTCTATATGGCCCTTCCCAAATAGGAGACCATTTCCCAAACTTGTTGCTTCGTGAGCCTATAAGCAGAATAGTTTTCCAAACCAATTCACCCACCTGAAAAGTTTTGGCATTCACTTTTTTATTGTAGGCTCTAGCAACCTGCGTCTTATCTTTCTCAATCTCTCTCTCAAAGCATTCAAACGCTTATCGGTGACTTCTATCAATATTGTCTAGCATTGACGCCCTATAATCATTGGTAGATAAGTCATTTTGCCTAGCTAATCTTAGAGCTCCAAGATTTACCTCGACGGGTAAAACTGCCTCTTGTCCATACACAAGGTCATAGAGTTTTATTTTAGTTGTCCCATGTTTAGATATCCAATGAGCCCACAATGCTTTCAACAAGACTTTATGCCATCTCATGGGATGGTCCTCTATCTTTTTCTTAATGAGTTTAATCAATGTTTCGTTACTAGACTCGGCCTGACTATTGGCTTGAACATAATATGGAGATGAATTTAGTATCCTAATTCCGTAAGATTCGACAAACTCTTTAACATGACCGGACGTAAAGAAAGTACCTTGGTCGGTAGGAAAAGTTTGAAGTATACCGAATCTATGAATAATATGCTCAGTAAGGGACTCAAGTACCTCTTTATGCATGACGTTCTCGAGAGCCACCGCTTCGGTCCATTTGGTGAAGTAATCCATTACGACCAATATGAAACGATGTCCCTTTGAGGATGGAGGATGTATTTTCCCTATGAAGTTCAATCCCCATCCTCTAAACGGCCATGGTTTTATAATGGGGTTCATCATGGCTGCGGGTGCTAATTGAATGTTTCTAAATCTTTGGCACTCTTCGCATCCTTTGTAGTAGCGGTAACAATCGGCAATCATGATTGACCAATAGAATCTAGCCCTCCTTAACAACCATTTCATTTTTGGAGTCGATTGATGCGTACCACAAATGCCCTCATAAACCTCCCCCATAGCTACTCTAGCCTCGTCATCACCCAAACATTTCAAAAGCAAATCATCCCCCGTTCGGCGGTATAAGTCACCATCAACCAAAGTATACTTAAAAGCCACATGCTGAACTTTTCTATCTACACTTTCGGTTGGGCTACAAATATATGAAATTATGGGTAACATCCAATCAAGTGATTCGGTACTAACACGGTTTGACGTGTTAGTGTCTGAACAGTCTAATTCTAACACCTCAAACATTGGTTTATTAATGACTAAAAATTTACTTTTACAAACATTGTAACTCGATGCTTGTTGTGCCAATTCATTAGCTTTACTATTCTCAAGCCTAGGCACATGATGTATATTGAACTCATCCATTCCTCTAATGATGTCTAGTCATTTATCCAACATAGCATTCAGCGATCTGTGTAAGCATTGAAAATTTTCAGCAACTTGTTGCACTACTAATAATGAATCGACGAATGCCTCTACATGTTTAACCTCCATGGACTCTAACATCTCGAAACCGAACAACAACGCTTCATATTCGGCTTGGTTATTGGTGCAATCATACTCTAATCGGTTTGAGAATTTAAAGTGTGCATCATGAGGAGATACTAAAACTACACCAACACCTTTACTCTCTTTACAAACCGATCCATCAAAATATAACTTCCAAGGGGTAAAAGTAACATAAGCAACATCTAGATCATGTTCTAAATTAATCTGATGTTCAACAACAAAATTAGCAACAATTTGGCCTTTCATAGATTTCAATGATTTATAAGCCAAACCATATTCAATCAATGCATAAGCCCATTTACCAAGCCTAGCACTAGAAATCGGCCTATGCAATATATGTTTAATAACATCGGTTTGACAAGCAACCACACAAGTGCTAGATAGTAAATAATGTCTCAACTTGGTGCAAGCAAGATACATGGAAAAGCATAGTTTTTCGATGAGAGTGTACCTTGTTTTCGCATCCACCAACCGTCGGCTCACATAGGTGATCACGTACTCCTTTTCTTCGGCTTCTTGTGTCAAAATAGCACCAACCACATCATCTTCCGTCGCTACGTAGAAACGGAAAGGAACTCCTCCCTTAGGCGCCCTAAGCACCGGTGGCGAAGACAAGTACTCTTTGATTTTCTTAAAAACTTCTTGCTGTTTTGCCCCCAAGTAAATTCGGCTTCATTCTTAAGCCGAAGAATAGGAGTAAATGCATTAATCTTTCCCGACAAGTTGAATATAAATCACCTCAAGTAATTTACTTTTCCTAAGAAGCTTTGCAATTCATTTCTAGTTGCCTCTATCTTCTTAGGATCTAACTCTATGCCCTTCTCATGAATTATGAAGTCTAAAAATTTTTTAGTCGATACACCAAAAGCACATTTGAGCGGGTTTATTTTTAAACCGAAACAACACATTCGGTCCAAAGCGAGTTGTAGATCGGCCAAGTGGAAATCTAAATCGGTCGATTTGATCACCACATCATCTATGTAAACCTCCATGATAACACCAAGCAAATCATAAAAGATACATTTCATGGCTCTTTGATATGTGGCACCCGCATTCTTTAACCCAAAAGTCATAACAACCCACTCTAACAATCCTACAAAACCAGAACATCTAAAAGAAGTTTTAGGCATATTCTCTTCGGCCATAAAGATTTGATTATATCTCGCATTACCATCAAGAAAGCTAATAACTCTATGGACAGAAGCATCATTAATCGACATATCAGCTATAGGCATAGGATACTTATCTTTATGAGT
This sequence comes from Zoysia pacifica, assembly GCA_001602315.1. Lineage (NCBI taxonomy): Eukaryota > Viridiplantae > Streptophyta > Magnoliopsida > Poales > Poaceae > Zoysia > Zoysia pacifica. Next base: position 265,380 of record BCLH01000028.1, read on the forward strand.
GGCTCTATTTAAATTTCTGAAATCAATCATATCAGCTATGGGCATAGGATACTCATCTTTAGAAGTGGCTCTATTTAAATTTCTAAAATTAATGCAAACTCTAATCTTATCGGTGTTCTTCTTTTCCACGGCACGATGTTGGAAATCCACTTCGCATACCTGTAAGGTCTTATAAATTTCGCATGAAATAATCAGTTAATTTTCTCGTTAATCTGATCATGCATATTCGGGTTGAATCTTCTCATCGGTTGCTTAAAGGGTCTAAAACTAGATTTTATTGGAAGCCAATGCTCAACTAGCTCCCGGCTCAACTCGGGCATTTCATTATAAGACCATGCAAAACAGTCCACATACTCTTTTAGTAAACCGATTAACTCCACCTTATAATCGTCTCTCAGATTTTTGTTTATATAAGTTGGCCTCAGATTATCATCGTTGCCAAGATTCACCTCCTCAAGAGGATCAGCAGATGTGAATCCTTGCCCTAACTTATTCATGTCCTCTATTTTCTCTATAGCTTCACACATATCGTTCTCGTTGGACCGATAGTATTCCACTCTCTTTTGCTACCGATCAAGACTAAACTCCATTATATCACATTATATGGTTGAGCCAATTTTTCATCAGCTTTACATTGACGGGTACAGAACCATCTCTAGTCACACTAAAAAAATCAAAATCTATCAAGTCCAAATTAGTTAAGCACTTGACGGCGTCATGCGGCAAAGAAAATGATTCGGCTATAGCAACACAAGCCGATGCATCCGCACGAACAACCTCTACATCATCACCAACCCATTGTATCAAGAATTGATGCAATATAGAGGGGACACATCTATTTGCATGAATCCAATCACGCCCTAGGATCAAGCTATAACTACTGCGCACATCGACAACAAAGAAAGCAGTAGCCATGATTTTGCTCCTAACGGTGAGCTCCATAGAAGTGACCCCTTTAACCCCGATAAGGTCTCCTCCTCTCACACCATTCAAAGTCATGTTAGTCTGAATGAGCTCGTTATTGGCCTTACCTAGCTTCTTAAACAAAGAATACGATATTAGGTTAACAATAGCACCGCCATCTACAAGCATACGAGAAATCGGTGTGCCATTGATATGACCTCTCACATAGAGAGATTTCAAATGGTTCTCCGACTCCTCGGGCTTTTGAAAGATAGCCCTTTTCGGCCTAAAGTCAAATTGTGCCATGACTTCTTCCTTTACAAGCGAATAATCAGAAATGAATAAGTAAATAGTGTTAACGTCCATACCTTCCAGAGGCAGTGTAAGCTCATAGTCCAAGAGGTCGTCGTCGTCGAACTTGAAGATATCGACATCTCCCGTGGGTGAAGGTGCTTTAGAATCCTCTCCCAAGACGGCGTCGACCAAGCCTAGTGGTTTCAGAGTAGCCTCCACTTCCTCTCTCGTCGGTGGAGTAGGAGCCTCAGGCTCCTTAACCCTCCACTACTTATCTTGAGGGACCATCGGCTTGATCTCGTTAAAAACCTCGTCCCGCTTCTTCTTCGCCTCCTCCTCTAGTATCTTCCAGAGGCGCAGCCTTTGGAGATTCCTCTTTTGAGTGTGGGTCAAGCCAGGTGGACATCACCTCGGTTGTGTGTACTTGAAGGGCTCTTGCTGCTGCTTACTTCATGATCATGGGAAGCCTTTTTGACTGGATCATCCAAAGTGATCGGTCTCGTGAAGGCTCCTCCGATTTTGACATCGGTTGTGCTGATTTTAACGACACCTCCGGATGCACTCTCTTGATGGACAAAAGTAGAAGGAGCATGTTCGTTACATTGCTTCGGGCGCCATTCTTGCATAGGCGCGGTGGTGGAGCTCCCGCCTTGATCCTTGATCGGTCTGGAATCCGTTCGATCCGGAGTAGGCTTGGAGAGTCTTGTGAAGACATCTCCTCACGGTCAGTTCCACTCCGGATAAAATGGCGGGTATAGCATTGGTGGAACAGGCATCGGTGGCATGGGCATTCATAGTCCCATGTATGGATGCCACACCGGAAATGGTGGATAAGGCATAGGATGGAACCACGGTGGTGGCACTCTGTAACACTTCGTGTTTTCGGATAATGAGACACTTCTTTTGAATTCGAAAATTTCCGAAAGATCCGAGCCCCAAGAAATTCAAACTCAGTTCCAAATTAGTCCCAAATTTAAATTTGAAATTCAAAATGTGAGCTCAAAAATTTTCATGAAATATTGTGAAACAAAAATCCCTTTGGAAAGTTCTTGCAACCAATTGAATTTTAGAAGTTTTTGGAAAATTTTAATTTGAGGTTTAAAAGCTCAAATAATTTATTTTCCTCTAAAAGCTATCCTGTCTTCAAAATTTAATATCATTTTAATTACTTCGATTTTGAACTTATTCCCAAAATAAAAGCTGTTTCTTTTCAAAATATCTACCAGCCTACGAAATTTCAGAATTTTTGGAGCTCGGAAAGAGTGCATTTCGGGTCAAAACGGAAAGGTGCACTGAAAATCTGAGAAAATTCGAGAAAAAGAAAAAGTGTGCGGGACCCACCTGTCAGGCGCACGCTTCTTTCTTCCCCAACGTACGGATGCCACGGCTCCTGCCAGCTGCCGCAAGCGCTCACGCCCCTTGCCCCGCCTGCGCGCCGCGCGTCCCGCGCTAGACACGGCGATGACCTCGTGTCCAAACCTCCCGGCCACATTCCATTTTTCCTGTTTTCCTTCTCTCTCGCGTGCGGTCACTGGCACGCTTCACCTCCGCCGAGCTCACCGCTGCCGAAAGCCACCTCCGGAGCTCAAGTCTACGACCAAGAGCTGCGCCTCGACGTCCTCTAGTTTCCCCAGGCCGCCATTTCCCCTCCTCTCTGTGCGAGCGACCGGAGTTCAAGTCTTCCCCAAAATTTCGTTCTGGCACCATCGACCGCGCCTCCTCCAATTACGGCAACTCCGGTGAGCCTCGTCACGTCTCCTTCGCTCTGTCACCTTCTCCATCACCTGCAAATTCCCCATAAGTCTCCAATCGAGCCTTCGTGGCCGGATTCTCTGGGATTGCGAGCTTTAGTCGTCGGCGGCCGCTGAACCAAGCAACCTCACCGTGGACACCCCCTCTCCGCTCCTCCTCCACCACGACAACCTCGAAGCTGAGCTTCTACTCGCTTCCGTGAAGCTCTAGGAGGAAGCCGTTCTGTTTTTCGTCCACTATGGCGCAGGCACGACGTGACCGAAGCTCATCCCGAGCCGCCTCTCGCCGTCGACCACCGTCTGGTGAGCACCGCCGCCTTTAGACCTCACCACCGAGTGGCCCTCGCAGCGCTGATCATTTTTAGGCCGTCTCCTCTGAGCTGCACCGCCCGAAGCCGAGCTCCGGCAAGCCGCGCCACCGCGCGCCGAAGAGCGCGCCATGGACGGGCTCAGCCAGCCCGACCCAGCGCCAGATCCCGTGTGGCCACGGGATGCGATCCCGTGAGGCCACGTTCCAGCGAGCCTCCGTGCAGCATAGCTCACAGCTCGCCACGTGGCGCCCGAAACCATAAATCCAGAAAATCGTTTATTAGTTGAGCAGAAATTAGTTAAAATTTGTAAAAAATCATAGAAAACTCATATGAACTCCAAAAATTACAAATAATATACCGTTGGAATCCTCTCATCATGTAAAATATTTTAGAACTTCTAAAGTTTCATTTTCTGCATTATAATTAATTCTAATAATTAAATAAAGTACCTTGCACATACATGCATATCATCATTTTTCATGCATATTAAAAATATGAAAAATGCATAAATATGTTCTACTAATTAATATATGTCATCTTAGAGGTATTTAGGATTTTTACACTTATATATTATTTATAAATAATTTATTACTCTTAGATACGAATTAATTCATTAGAAATTCATAATATTGCAATAAATTATAAAAATTGGTCCAGAAATTAGTTTATAGCCTTATTAATATTTTGAGCAACTAAAATTGTAGTTTATGACTTCAAGAACCATATTAAGAAAATTTAGCATTTATCTTCTATATTATAAACTATTTAGTATAATATGGGAATTCTTTTTAGAAACATTTTAAGATAAATTCCAGCAGCACCTTGGTCTAATGAAGTTCCTTTTCAGGAAATCATCATCATACTTTTCTTGTCATATCATCGCATATTTCTCCTTGCCACATGCATTCTTGAGCCTATCATCGCTTGTGAGCGTCCTTGTCACATGCTAAGACAAGTGAAAGATATTAGATGTCTTTAGACGCATAACTAATCGCAGTCGCATATCGCTTCACACATATAGGAAACATCGCGGACGACCAAGATCTAGCGCTGATCGCCTCGGAATCATCCGTCGCTAAAGGTCTTCCTCTTGTTTGTACTTACTCGCAACAAACCGAAGGCAAGCCCCATGCATTAACCCTGTTTTAAATTTTGTGTTTTATCACTATGTATTGTATAGCTAATGTATTATGCATTAAGTTGTAGGAGTTATTTGGAACCCTAGAATGGATGATAGTACCAATTACCCTATTGAGTATATATTGGTACAGGTAACTCGATGTAGAGCTAGGCTATAAGTTCTTATCAAAGATAGAAGTCGAGTGAATGAGAAACCTCACTCGCAAGATTATAGGTTAGACTTTATCCCACACTTGAATAAACCTGAGACCGGGCGGGGATAGAGTATAGGAGGGATTAAGAAGGCTGGGCCTTCGCGGTGGTAGCCCTGTCTGTGTCGGTTATGGACTGATTCGAGTGTGGCCCTGTTGAGCAAGTTTGAACGTACCGAATACATACTGGGACATAGGACCCAGAAAACTGATGTAGCAAAACGCCGTAGTGGTTGGACGACCCCCACCTCTCTTTTGACGACGGCGGAGGAGAGTCTTGTGTCTATCCACGGATATGTCCTACGTGGTGATCGCATGGAGGACCCTGTGCTCGAGAGAGGTGCGCCTGTTCGGACCGGCCCTATAGGTTGAGCGAAAGGTGGCCACGTATGGCTTCTGAGAAGCGCGTATGTGTCGTGTGCTTCGGGTTTTCCTAACTGGTGTAAATCGATTATAATCAATGCCCCTCACAGTAACAAGTGCCACTTGTATACTGTGTCATGTTGTAATAATAACTAGACTAATAATAATGATAATATGATTTGTTTGCTTAGTTATAGGTAATTGTTTAGCAACTATGATTGAAGTAGACGATAGTGCAAATTAAATTTATTCTTCCTTGTACATAATTAACTGCTAAAACTTGAAAGTAAGGATTCACTGTTAGTGCCATGTTTTATGCAAATGGCCGTCCCCTGAGTCAGCCTCTTATACTTAGGAGTCGGTTGTAGTTAGCCAATTTGGACAGGTAAGACTTGCTGAGTAATTAGTACTCACGGTTTGTTGTTTCCCTTTTTGTTGTGTGTAGTTCTCTCTGCAGGTAGTTGGTGTGGCTGTTGCGGCCAAAGAGTGTGGGAAGGTGAGGCTCCTGCGAACTGGTCCTGTGAACCGGTTCCCTCCTCACCGAACTCCAGTCGCAAGGAGTGAAGCATGTCTTAGGGCAAGATATGTTTCATCGTAGGAAACCGTTGTATCTTTTCTATGTCACTTCCGCTATGTTTTAAACTCTATTTTAAACTTATCTTTCTTAAGACTACTTGAACTTTATTGTAAGACTTAATCGGTTTCTTATTTTATATTATCACTCGTGCTGTACTATTTAGGTATTGTTGCTCAATATCACCCAAGATCGATCCTAGGTGAGCCGTCCAGTGTTTTGGAGTGGCACACTCCCCAAACCCGTGTGGAGGAAAAGGAGGAGGAGGCCCATTCACATTCACGGTTGACCTCATCTACTTTCTAGGTAGGCTACTTTTCCTAGGTGGTGATCTTGGTCGCTTCATAGACCGATTGTTCAAATCGGTCTTTTGGCTCTTGTACTTGGCTATAAGATGGTCGAAGGCGCTTTTGGGCCCTATCTTTCGTTCCGTGGCTTTGCCTTGGTTTATCTTCCACTTGCCCACCTCCGGATTCTTCGGCTTCACCATCTTGGGCTGTGGAGCTTGCCCTCGAGTCTAGAGCTTTGGATGTTGACTTTGAGAGACTCTTGACCATCGGGAGACTTCTCGAGCACCACCTTCCTAGAGGCCCCTTTCTTATATGGAGAAATAGGCATCTCATCCCCGATGATCACGTTCTTTCCCTTGGTTGTTTCGGCTTGATGAGGCTAAGTCAACACCTTGGGGTTGAGCTCTAGAGTGATGACGGGAAAGGGGTGCTTGTCGATCTGCATTTCTTTAAGATTCAATCGTCCTCATTGAGGGCCGATTGGACCCATCGACGGAAACATTGCAGTCGTTAGTAGCATGAGAATAAGAGTTATGCCATTTACAATATGCTCTATGCTTAATCTCATTCGACGGAAGTAAAGTATATGCAATCTTAATGTACCCACCTTTATGTAGCTCATCAAATATTTTGTCACACTTAGCTACATCAAAAGTGTATTTTACATCGTCTTTTCAATTCTTATGAACCGGTTTGAGCGAATCACAAGTAAACAATTTGGCTTTAGATGACCAAACAAACTCGACAGCCAAAATATCATTGGAATCATTATCGGAGCTATCCGAATCACATTCCATGACATGCATGCTGCGACAGGTTTTGTAATCATATTTTATTTCTTTGCTTCGGCTTTCTTGAGCCGAAGCCCTTTGTTGGAGGTGAGTGAGTGTGAAAAAATCATACCCCTCCAACTTTTCTCTAATGTGCGACCGTAAACCACTAAAAGCTAGGTCGGCTAAATCCTTTTCAGAAATTGTCAAATTAAAGCATCGGTTCTTAATATCTCTAAACCGTCGAAGATAATCAACGACGGGTTCGTCTTTCCTTTGCCGAACCGATGTCAAGTGTGACAACTTTAATTCGTTATCTCCAGAGTAAAAATGATCATGAAATTTACGCTCTAACAACTCCCAAGTGTAAATAGACCCCAAAGACAATGATGCAAACCAAGAGAAAGTGGTTTCGGTTAGTGATAAAAGAAAACAAACGTACTTTCAAGGCCTCACTAAAACTTGCTTCTCCTAGTTGTGCTACATGTTGACTAATGTGCTCTAAGTGGTTTTGCTATCTTCGCCATTGAATTTGACGAAGTTAAGAACACGCCATCCTACAGGATATAGGACTAAATCAAAATATGCGGGGTAGGCCTTTTGGTAAATTCAGTCTCTCGCTTTAAGGTCTACCCTTAGCATTTCGTCAAATTGTTAGTTTAAATCCTCTTTAATGCACGTCATACACTCTTCTATGTTAGCAATGGGTGCCCTAGCGGCCGCGACCGGTGGTGAAGGGTGTAGGCTTGTTTTCATGGCACTAAATAATTTATTAGGAACAGGGCCATGAGGGATACCCGTACCACTCGGTGGAATAGGTGGCGTGCTATATGCAACGGTACGGTAAAGGGGAACAAACATAGCCAATTCATTCAATCGGCTAGTAGCCGGATTGGGGATGCTAGTGATTGACTCTAAGCTAGCGGGAGACACTACCAAAGCGTTAGTTTGCACATGAGAGGAAAAACTAGATTGTCCACTAAATGATTTCAACGGCATGCCATACGGAGGTTGTTCTATAGTAGTAGTGGGCACCAATGTACAAATAGGAGGACCTACATGTGCAACATGAGACAATGATGCAATACTAACATTCTTAGACTTAGACAAGTTCTCTTGAACCATGTATTTCATATCATTCCTTAAGACCTTCATGTCAGCAAAATAATATGAAAGGTCTTCAAAAGTAACGGAAGGGTGCGAAGATGTCTTTACATTGGCAGCACCCATGGTCACGTCATCGTCGATGGCCGGAAGAACGGGCTCCTTCACTTGAGAGATCGCACCTTGGCAGTCCTTCTTGAAACACGCCAAGTACTCTGCAGCTCCCGCTCCTCGCGCGCCTCCTAGGAGGCCTTCCGACGTTCTAAGAACACCTTGCGCGCCTCCTCGGGCAACTCCTCGGAAGACGGCGTGACGATGTTCGTCGTAGAGATCTCAGAGTTCATGGTGGAAAATGACGATTCGGTTTTTGCAACCGGAATCACTCGTTCTCTAGCGGAGTCGCCAAAAAGTGTGTTGACGTCGAAATGAATCTCGTGCCAACACACTGCTCGCACATCTGTGTGCGAAAATGCCGGTGTTTCTTCTACACCGAATTGGGGCAGCACCTAGACAATCCCGCCTCGAGAGGGACCCTGTCGGAGAAGGATCGTCTTAAGGGGGATCCGAGCTCGGTCAGGCTAACCGGATCGCCTTCAAACATCGCCGAGATGAAGAAAAACAGCACGACGGTCGAGTAAGAGGATTAGGGTTTGGAGAAGAACAAAAAAATATAAGACAAATGATATAATCGATTGAGATGATCCTCAACCGGCCATGGACCTCTGTTTTATAGAAGTGAGATAGTCTTATCTCGCAGGGCAACGGATCCCTCGAGTTTGGAAAGAAATTAGAATCAATCTGCTGAAAACTTTTTAAAATCGACACCACCGGAGTGTCCAGTAGTGCCGGATACTCTGGTGACCGGAGTCTCCGGTAGAATGCCGGAGTATCCGTTGTGTAAATCCGGAAACCAGTGAGGGCTCACCGGACAATCCGGCATCCTGTCGGACACTCCAGTGGGGTAAGTGCCTCAACCCGATAGGGCTCACCGGACACTTCGGTACTATGCCCGGTGGACGAAGTGTCCCAACCCGAGAGGACTCACCGGACACTCCGGTACTATACCGGATACTCCGGTGGGCGAAGTGCTCCAACCCGAGAGGGCTTACCGGACACTCCGACAATTTGCCGGACACTCCGGTGGCCCTGAGCTTTGGGTGTCAACAGCAGCATATGTGGAACAGTGCAGAACTTCATGGCTTCATCAGCTGTGATGGTGTGGAAGAACTCTCTGCGGGAAGGAATTTTTCTGCTGCTTGCATGCTGATATATAACAAGAAACATATGTCTATATATGCCATATGTTGCTCCTTGATTGCTTCCAAACAATAAGCACACTGTGGTACCAATTTTACGATCCACGCACGTGAGTCCTTTTTGATTGTGATGTGCAACTAACAATAACTGTCAAGACTCATTGGCAAAGTCAACTGCTGCTCAACTGGATACCATTCTAGCTCTTAGCTCTTGCTGGAATGCATGCCATGTTGAAATATATACTTTTTCTAAAAAATGAAACAAAGGAGCATGTGTTTAGCAACTCTCATTAATCACATTCCTTTTTTTTTAATCTCACCAAGTGGCCATGTTTAACAGCAAGCATTGCCCAATGTAGTTATGGTAATATATACTTATGACAGTCACGCAATGTTAATTGCCCCCTGTTTTTTTTTTAACTCAACAGCAGGAACTCAATTGTTCCTTATAATGAACATGGCGCACCATACACTTTCTTGCTTAATTGTGAAATGTCAAATGACAGTTACGATTGCTGCCAGAAACGTGGGGAGATACTCTTTGCACGGAAAACATCAGGTGAACTAGCTCAGCTATAATGGAATCCAGCTAGAGTAATGTCCTTCTATTTTCTTCAATGGTGTTGGTGAGGAAGGACACTTGCCAAAGGGAATACTTGCTATATTTCAGCAAGCAGATTTATTTACTACTCTCTCCATTCACTTTTATAGGTCATTCTATGGGCACGGAAATTAAGAAAAAGTGAAAAAGTATAGTACGCAGAAAAGGAGGAGAAAAGAGAGAGTTAGAGATTTATTGAGAAGAGAGAAAGTGTATTGGAAAGAGAGAAAGATGTATTGGGAGGTGAGAATGACATATATTGAGGAACAAATTTTGAATGCTAGAATGACTTATATTTGTGAACGGATGGAGTAGCAAACATCGCCCAATTGCAGTATATAGTCATAACAGTCACGCAATGTTTATTGCCACCTGTCAATATTTGTTTTTCTTTTAAGCTAAAGGCAAGAACCTGATTGTGTCTCATAATATATATGATGCACAACAAACTCCCGTGCTTATTGTCAAATATTGAATGGCCATCACAATGGTAGCCAAAACATGTGGAGAGATATACTTTGTATATAGAAAACATGAGATCCCGCTCATGTGGCTAGAATAATGGCCATCCGAAGACAAAGACAAGTCCAGCTATTTTTAGAAATAGCAACAGAACATGCTGGTTGGCTGATCCTTCATTAGGCCAATCTTCCCTTTTTTTCTTTTGCCAGTAGCTTTTCCAAAGAGAAACATCACCCAATGTAACAGAAAGACGACCAATTGGCAAAGAATATTGTGACAATAGCGCAGGAGAGATGGAAGGAGAATGAGGTCCCACCAGGCATGCCAAGTTGATGTTGGTGAAAACAAAATGAAGAAAAAAAATAAAATAACTAGTTGGAACCATATATTTCATTAATCACATGATTTATGATTTACAATATACAGAATTAAAAATGTGACTTTATCTTCTTCTGCCTACTACGTCGATGCTTAAAGAGATATCTGACTTTGAGAGATAGCATAGTCCACTGGTTCCTGGGGTCATGCAGGGCTCGCCCGATTAATTACATCTACAAAGTGAGTCTGTAGAACACCTCTGATTAAGCTATGCACAATGGTCAAGTCTTCTTCATTTACAGTGTTTCTCGCCCATATATGATGTATGGTGGTGGAGGTGATGCTGAATCCAATCACAATAGTGCCACCGCTACGTCAGGTGTGAACGGAATATGCTGATGAAGAGGATGACTTTTGCCTCATCGGTGCCTAGTCATGTGTATGTCGGTTTTTATCCGCTCGGACGGGTGTGTGTTGCCTTCGCCTCGTCGGTGCCCGCCAATGTGTCTGTCCCGTTGCATGAGACGTGTCGGTGGAGTAGTAACTTAGCCTCGTCGTCACTTACCAACGCTTCATCCAGCCTCGCCGGTACAGACATAAGACAACGATTATTCAAATGCCGTGAGCGGCTGCCTGACATTGAGTGCATCATGGAATTTACCATATTGATACCCAGAGCGAATCATGGAATTTAGAGCCATCTAATATTGCTGACATGTCGTTGAATGTAACTCGAGCACCTCTCCTACTCCATGATGGATGATAGGGGTCTCTCGAGTATTTCTTTTGACAACCTGAGTACCTCTCTTACTTCATGATGGGTGATAAAGGCCACTCGAGTAATTATGATTAACAACTTGAGGATTTCTCCTACTCCACGATGGGTGATAGGGATCTCTCAGATCTAAAACTTACACTCGATAGTCCGGTGATCTCAGAAGCTAAAGACCAGAAGAGGTGTCTTTGAAAGTCCAAAAGGGAAGGTCATTGGACAGTCTGGTGATGGTATGAACAGACAGTCTGGTGTCACGTGAAATGAATTCGAGAGAGGATGTTTTCTGCCAAATAAAGACCAGGAGTCACTGAACAGTCCGGTGGTCCCAGTTTTGGCAACAGCTCTTAACGGTTGTTTCAGGGCTTGAGGCATATTCAAACTATTGAGAGAGCTATTGTGAAGGTTGCTCACGGCCAGAACAGTTGGAGATCATTTGTGAAGGGCCAAAGGTCACCGAGGAGAGCACAAGAGAGCATCTAGTGAGATATTGAGTGCTTGTGAAGAGTAGCAAAGAGTATCCATACATTCCTAGAGCTTGTAAGGCTGAGAGGAGTGTCTTCGGCTTGTTACTCGGTTTATGGCAGCTTAGACCAGTTTGGCATCGTTGTCCGAGCTTTCGAAGTCTTGTGAAAGTCGACATCAAGTTTATGAGTGGTTTCGGGTCCTTTGCTCGAAAGAGACACCAAGAGTGAGCACCCGAGCCTTAGAAGTTTGCTCTAGCGCTTGGGTATTGTTTGCAACAGCTGGGCATTGGTGTTTTCACTCCGGGAGTGAGCATACCCTTGTGAGCATCGTTTCAGGAATGACGGGAGGAACCAAGACTCCGACGGGAGTGGTTCAACGAGGATTAGGGGAAGCCGCCCATCCTTCTCAGACCTCAGAAAAAATCACTGAGCATCTCTTTCACCTTTCTCTTTACTTACCGCATTGACTCTTTTATGAATAGTGTGATAGGTTGCTTGGTTGTATCTCTTGGTGGCTCTCGCCGGCTTGCTTACTAGTTTGATAGGTTACTTTGCTCTTTATCTTCTTGTGCCTGGTTGTTCTCCTCTAGCTTGTTTTACTCTTTCTTAGCTCTTGCTTGCTAAGAGTTGATTGCTAGTTTTGCTAGATTTGAGGAAGAGCAAGAAAATGGCCTAGTAGTGTTAGTGCCCTATTCAACCCCCTTCTCTGTCAGTGATCCTTACAAGTGGTATCAGAGCCAAGTGCTCATTTCGTGGCTTAACCGTCTTGAGAAAGTGATCGGGAGTGATGGAGACAAGTTCTTCATCAAGATCCGATGAATTCGAGTATTACCATGAACACCTCATCAAACTCTTCATCTATCAACTCCTTAAGTGCTACTATGTTTGAAAATTCTAGTTACTTTGAGCTCATAGATGCTTATACTTACTTTGAAACTCTTGATGGTGAAACTATAGGTGCTATCATGGTACGATTGCATGATCTTGTTGAAAAGATCAATTCCTTTGAAGGAGCATGCAAAATCTCTCATGAAGAATCCATCAAGAAGTTTCTCTCAAGAAAGAATACTAGTGCTCTTGGCTCTCTTGAAGTCTTATCAACCAAGGATGATCTGAATGCTTCCATCTCAAATGCGATCGATAGAATACATGCTCATCAACTTTTGAGCCATCGGTTTGCAACGACTCTACCTCTACTAGCACTCACTTCTTGATGATAATACAATTGCTAGTAGTTTGTTGGAGGATTCTTATGATGTTCTATGTGATGAGTATGACAATATCATTACCCTTTCAAATGAAGCTCCAAAAGAACTATGTATTCGCATTGATAAGCTTGTAGGTTTGGTCAATTCTTATGAGAAGCATCATATCCCAATAGATGAAGCAAACAAGAAGAAAGTTGACACTTGAAAGAGCCACCTCAAGCGCTCTAAAGAACAAAGTTCATCTAAGAAATTGCTCTTATTGTTGAGATTAGTAAAAATTAATCATGTACTATTTTGGATTCTAACACCTCTTGTCTCATGGCTTCTAGCAAGGTGAACTACAAAAATGGAGGGAAACATTGGGTCGATAATGGTTACACTCAACACATGACCGGCAATCATAAGATATTCACCACCATGAAAGAAGATGGGGATAAGGACAAGGTGACATTTGGGTATAATTTCAAAGGAAGAATCAAGGGGTTGGGCAAAGTCGCCATCTCTAATGACTTGTCCATTTCTAATGTCATGCTAGTGAAATCTTTGAGCTTCAATCTTCTCTTGGTTGCCCAACTGTGTGATCTTGGCTTCAGATGCTTCTTCAATGACAAAGGTGTTGAATTGATCAACAAGTCTTTGGGTCTCACGTTCAATGGTTTTCAGCACAACAACTTATATATTGTGGATTTCTCTTCAAATAAAGTTGCGTCGTAAACTTATCTTATTGCAAAGTTCTCCAAAGGATGGTTATGGCATAGGAGACTTGCCCATATTGGAATGGGGCAACTGAAGAAGGTCAACAAAAATGGCATAATGCTCAGAATTCAAGATGTCGCCTTTGAAAAGCATAAATTATGTAGTGCTTGTCAAGTGAGAAAGCAAGTGGCCACTCTTCATCCTTGCAAGACCATAATGTCCACATCAAGACCTCTTGAGCTTCTTCATATTGATCTCTTTGGACCAACAACTTACAAGAGTCTTGGAGGTAATCTTTATTGTATGGTGATTGTTGATGACTTCTCTCGGTACACTTGGACTTCTTTCTTGAAGATAAAGCTCAAGCTATCACCAACTTCAAGAAGTTTGCTAAGTGAGCTCAAAATGAATTTGAAGCTAAGATCAAGAAGGTTAGAAGTGATAATGGGATGAACTCCATCATTGAAGAATATTGTGATGATCTTGGCATCAAGCATGAGTTCTCGGCATCTTACACCCCGGAGCAAAATAGTGTTGTGGAGAGAAAGAACCGGATTCTCATCACTCTTGCTACAGCTATGTTGGATGAATATGAGACTCCGAAGAGGTTTTGGGCTGAAGCTATCAACACGGCATGCTACACTTCAAACCGTGTTTATCTTCATCGTCATTGGAAGACGACCCCGTATGAGCTCTTGATGGGAAGAAAACCCAATGTGGCTTACTTTCAGGTCTTTTGGTGCAAGTGCTATATCTTCAAGAAGAGGAAGAGGCTAGGCAAGTTTGAGAATAGGACCGACATTGGCTTTCTTGTTGGGTATTCCGGTAACGCTAAAGCTTATCGTGTTTTCAATGCAACTACCGAATTTGTTGAAAAATCATGTGATGTGCAATTTGATGAAACTAATGGTTCTCAAGAGAACAAAAAATCTTACAGTTGTGATATAGATGATGATGAACCTTTGTAGGAGGCAATGCGAAAGATACCCGTAGGAGAAGTCCTACCAAGAGAAGATAACTTTTCTACATCTCCACCAGAAGATTTCTCCACGAGACAACATGAGATCACTGCATCAATAAATCAAGCTCAAGAACCATCAAGTGTACAAGCACCGAGAGAGCTACCGTAAGTAGGGATGAAAACAGACAGGAACGGTCGGAAAATTAGCTAAACCATTTCTGTTTTCATATTTTTTTTGTCGGACGGAAACAAAACGGGAAAGTCGGTAACGGAAACGAACGGGACAAATCTGGACTTTTGAAAACAAACAAATCCAAACGGGAATTAACGGAATCGGTCGGTAACCGGTATTAATTTGGAAACATAATGAATCAACGTAATAACATCTATATCGCTAGAATGAACAATTATAATTTATATAGTCTCCTGTGTGTCTAGCATGAATTGCATCATCAAACTTAGAATTAGATTTCAACAAAGTTAGGAGAGGATTAATTTTTTTATTAGAAACAAAAGTTAGCTGTTAGTGGCGTGGAGGACTTTATTCTCTGGTTCCTTCCTTTCCAACAACCGTGGCCCATTTGGCATTCCCAGCAGCAGCAGCACATAAATTTTCATTTGGCCCAAGCCCAACGGCAGCTAAATCTTCTCTTCGACCGGTCAACCCCACCGGCCACCGCCCACGCGTGAGACACGAGACCTGAGGTGGCGGAAGGCTCGCTTCTTCCATGCGCTCGTACGTCGTCGACTCCTCTCAGGTGGCAGTGGCACCGTGGCAAGATCCTGAATCCAGGCGCAGACCTACTCTCAGTCTCCTCCGCGGTGCTTGCCACCTCCTTTGCATGCCGCGCCGCCGGATGTCGGTGCCTTCCTAGGTGCGCGGCAGCGGAGCCCTGCTGCAGGAGCAGGTCGCTGGCGCATGGCGGCAGGAACAGGTCACCGGAGCTGGCCTCCACCATCTCCATTGGCACGCACGGGATCCTATAGCTGCCGCCCACTCAGGTAGACTGCTCCTGGATCTTCCTAGTCTTGTTCTCGTATTTTGAAAAATGGGAGTTGTTCGGGAATTTCCCGGTAAGAAAAGGGATCCTGTGAAAATGGACAGAAAATCGTGTAACCGTTTTCGATCCCATTTCCGTTTTACTTTCTCCCGTTTCCGGCCATTCCCGTTTCTATCCCGGTAATCCAAAAACGGAAGAGCAAATACGGGAACGGAAGCCGGACGGGACGGGATTTTCCCGTCCCATTTTCAGCCCTAACTTCATGTACCTTCTACCCTGGGAAATCAAAGATCATCTACATCAACTGCTACACCACCATGCCCAACAAAGACATCAAGAATTGAAGAAGATTGCAGCTCTCCGCTCCAACAACAAGACACCGTCTTCTCCAATGAGCAACCCATTCAAGATGCACAAGATGTCTCTCCACCGCAAGCTCTATCACACCACGAGGCTCCAAAAAGGCACAACCCCATTTCTCGAGATCACAGAAGTGACTTGATTATTAGAAGTCCCTCTCAAGGGTTAAAGACAAGAAAAAATCAATATAAGTCAAACTATAAAAATGATGATGCGGCTAACATTGCTTGTGAGAATTTCTCTTTTGTATCTTTGATAGAGCCCAAGAACATCGATGAAGCGGTGGAGGATCACAAATGGATGTTAGCTATGCAAGAGGAGCTCAATAACTTGGAGAAGAATCAAGTTTGAGAATTGGTGAAGAGGTCAAAGCACGAGAACATCATCGGTGCCAAATGTGTCTTCAAGAACAAGCAAGATGAAAAAGGGAATGTCGTGAGGAACAAAGCAAGACTTTGATGAGACTTTCGCTCTCATTGGCTTGACTTGAGTCAATTAGAACCTTGCTCTCTTATGCCTCACATTTCAACTTCAAATTATATCAAATGGATGTGCAGAGCGCATTTCTTAACGACTATATTAATAAGCAGGTTTATGTTGAGCAACCACCCGACTTCGAGGATCCCAAGCACCTCGACCACGTCTTCAAGTTAAAGTAAACTTTGTATGGACTCAAGCAAGCTTCGAGGGCATGGTATGAGCGTATAAGAGACTTACTGACAAGAGCTTCAAAATAAGGAGTATTGATAACACTCTCTTTAATAAACATGTTGATTATGATCTTTTTATTTGCCAAATATATTTGGATGATATTATCTTTGGTTCCGCTAATGAAGCTAACAATGCTGATTTCATGAACTAATGGCCAAAGAATTTGAGATGTCCATGATAGAAGAACTTCACTTATTCCTCAGATTCCAAGTCAAGCAAATGAAAGGAGGAACATTTATCTATCAAGAGATGTACACAAGGGATCTTCTAAAGCGTTTCGGAATGGAGGATTCTAAGCCAATCAAGACTCTAATGGCCACAAATGATATTTTTGGCCCCGATTAGAGTGGTAAATCGGTTGATAAAAAGCTTTATCATTCTATGATTGGTTTTATCTTATATCTTACCGCCTCTCGTCTTGATATTATGTTTAGTGTATGCTTATGTGCTCGTTATCAAGCTAATCCTGAAGAATTTCATTTAAGTACTTTCAAAAGGATTCTTAGGTACCTTAAATATACACCGAGCATGTGCCTTTGGTATCCAAAGGATGGAGGCTTTGCTCTTGTTGGCTATTCCGACTCAACTTCACCCGATGCAAGTAGAAAGAGTACCTCTAGTGGATGTCAATTTTTTGAAAGATCTTTGGTTGCTTGGAGATCTAAGAAGCAAAATGCCATGGCTCTCTCAATGGCCGAAGCGGAATATATGGCAGCCAGACCTTGTTGTGCTCAACTTCTCTATATAAAGCAAACTCTCATGGACTATGGATTGGTATATAATCAAATTCCACTATATTGTGATAGTGAGAGTGTTATCAATATGGCTCCTCATAAGGGTGATCATGGGCATGTAAAGCATATTGAGGTCAAGCATCATTTCATAAGGGATCATGTGGCTAAGAAGGATATTGAACTTATTAGTGTGAGGACAAATGATCAATTGGCCGATATATTCACGAAGCCCTTTCATGAGAAGAATTTCAACAGGCTAAAAGGAGAGCTCAACATTCTTGATCTTTCGGACTTCACATGAGTAATCTCCAAAGCTTAGCATTTTATTTGTAAATACTTGTTTGCTTATGTTTGCTTTGTTTTTGTTATTCTTTTTGTTTTGTAGGACCATCATCTAACCCTTTCAAGATAGCAATGATCATAGAGAGCATGGAAAGAATTTTCATGGGGTGCCTAAGGCTGTGATGAGGGTAATTGTTTTTCTAGTCCTTCTTCATCATGAGCATGCATCTTTTATTCTTATGTATGCATTCATGCGCATCTCATGCATTGCATCTAGTGCTTTGATGTCAAACACGATTTTAGGGGGAGTTGCTCATAAATAATATAAGTTTATTGCCCCTAGACTCCTTCATAGTAATTGTGAGTCTCATGACATTGAATCACGATCTTTCGAGCTCTAAGGTTAAATCTACTTACACGGCTCAAAGACTATGATTCATACATTCCTATGTGCATCACTAACCCCCTCTTGTTGAAAGAAGAGAAAGTTTCTTAGATAATCTTTTGTAGAAAAGATACCTATTCGAGGGAGAGAAGGAGTTTGATAGCAAAGAACTTGATCAAGACCCAAGAAGTAGATGAACAAGGAAAGTTTTCTAAAAAAATCACATGATGATCAAGGACGGGGAGAGAAATAACAATGAAGAGATGATAAGCAAGAATAGAAATGATAACGCTGATGAAGAGGATATTCGGTAATATTGTTTCATATCCTATCTATCATGTTTATTGTTCTATTGTATCCTCTTTTCTGTGGCATTCCTTTTTGGTTGATAGATGAAAAAGGGGGAAAGAAATGACAATGATGAGATGAAGATGATGATCAATGAAGATATGAAGTTTTGTTGGAGAGAAATGGTAACAAGATGAAGCGGTCAAAAAAATCAAAGGGAGTAATCTTTCTTATTCTTTTAAATCCTTTGGTTACTACCCTTTGCTCTCTACTCATCTTGTGGCTATTTTCTATTCGTAGGTGACGGGAAGAGGGAGTCAAAGAGATGAAAATGAATAAAGTCAAAATCAACAGGACCAATCAAATCAAGGGAAAAGAGTAAGCAATGCACTCATCAAGGGAGTTTAAAGCTAAGGTATGGAACCTCGTGCATTTTGTGGACTTCTTGTCAAGAAATGGTAAGGCAACTTGTACCTATTCATTCATTTAAGGTTGTCTCGTGCTTTTATTCCTATCTTCTGTATCATCTTGATCATTTCCATCAAGGTTGTCATCAATCACTAAAAAGGGGGATATTGTTAGCTTCATGACCATTGAAACTCCTCAAAGGTATGAATAATTTTGGTGATTGAATGAGACCCATGAATTAACTTGTTGGACGTAGGTTCATCAACACTATTCTCCACTTCTACGAGTTGGTTGCTTTAAGGATGTTTGAGTCTCTAGCGTGTTTTCCAAGGAGAGAACTGGTCTAAGGCTAAGGATGATCTAGACCATGTGTGGCTTAGTTTTAAGCCTTGAGTCTATAGGAAACACCGGTACTATTAAGAGGAGTCGGGTCACTCGTCTCGGTTTTACAAGAATTAGGGAGTGTGGATACTCTAGGTTCTCTGAGGCACTTGAGTGATATGTGGAAGCGTAAAGATGTCGAGAGTTGCAGCAGAAAGAGGGAAGATCTTGAAGAAGTCAAGTTTCAGCAACTGATGAGTCACCAAATAGTCTGACGATATCACCGGACAGTCCGGTAAGGGTCAAAGCCAAAAGTCCAGAGAGGATGCTTTTTGGAGGCTAAGAAGATGGAATCACCGGAATATCTGGTCACTAAACCGACGGACTGTCCAGTGTCTTCTCCTCTTCAACTTAGAGAGCACCTCTCTCTGGACCTGGCTGACTGCACTCATCGAAGTGTCCGGTAACTGCATCTCTTTCACTCTTCTCTTTACTTACCGCATTGACCCTTTTGTGAGTAGTGTGATAGGTTCTTTGGTTGTATCTCTTGGTGGCTCTCGTACCGGCTTGCTTACTAGTTTGATAGGTTGCTTTGCTCTTTATCTTCTTGTGCTGGGTTGTTCTCCTCTAGCTTGTTTTTTACTCTTGCTTAGCCTTTGCTTGCTAGGAGTTGATTGCTAGATTTGAAGAAGAGCGAGAAACGGCCTAGTAGTGTTAGTGCCCGATTCAACCACCCCTCCTTCTCGGTCACTTGATCCTTACACCCTCATTTTGAATCACGCCTTAAGACCCTCTGAGAACTATTCCACCTCTTCCCAAACAATATTCGCATTGAGCACTTAATTGTTTTCATTGCATGTGTTGTTAGATCTATTACTCTAGGAAATTCATCTCCTATACGATTAGGTGTCGCTCAGAATCTATCAAGATCGGTGTGGTGTGATCTGAGAGGTTTGTATCACCGCTTTGTTTTAGTGAAGAACAAAGATTGATCTTTGTGGTCACTTGGAGAGGATTAGGGTTGAGAGAAACCCAATCCTTCGTGAATCTGTCAACAGAGATGTAGGCTTCTTTGTTGTGAAGCTGAATTTCAGTGAAAAATTCTTGTGTCCTTTGTTTCTATGTCATTTTTTTACTCAATTTTCGCTGCTATCACAGACTAGTCCGAAGAGATCGGACTTGTCCGAGCCCAAACAAGTCCACCCTACTAGGACCAGTTCGTGTCCTATTTTTACTGATAAAATTGTTTGTAGTGGCATCTTTTTCAGGTTGTTGCCAATTCACCCCCTTCTAGGCAAATTTTAGAAGTATTGTAGATGTGTACTCGGCCCACGGAAGCCATTCCAACCAAACTCACGGCCGATCCCTGATGATGCAGTGGAGGTACATGGTGATGCTCCTGTTCACTGCCTAGGCGTCTGTTTGTGGGTGGAGCGCTGTGCTTATGCATAGTTTCACATCAGCGAGCTTGAAGAGGTCCTGCCAGACATTGCTGGTGAACACGGGGCCACGGTCATTGACAGTTGATGATGGGAAGCCGTGTAGACAAACAATGTTGCCGAAGAAGGCGTGGGCAACCGATGAAGCTGTGTACAGGTGCCCGATCACGAAGAAGTGGGCGTACTTGGTGATGAGGACACACAAATTAGTATTGATGGTGTCCACTCCATGTAACACTAGACTGTCCGATGCATACTACACCGGCCGGCTGGCCGATGATCTTCTCTTTTGGACAACCAAAAACACCTGCTATGGACTCGATCTTCAAGGACACCGGATTGTCCGCTTACTGAACCGTCGGACAGTCTGGTGATTTCTTCACTTCGGCTCCAAAAAATATCTCTTCTAAACTCTGATCTTCTGCATTCACCGACTGTCTGGTGACACAATCGAACTGCCCTGTAACCTCTTCTGATCTGCCTCTAGAAACTGCCTCTCTGGACTTTGTGTCCTCGCGGCTGTGTGGTGAAACGTGTTTTATCCCAGCAAAACTTACATGACATTATAGTTGCTATTCCAATCTTCTAGCTTATCATCTAATCACACAACATAAGAAGATATCAAATTGAACAAATGTAAACTTTTTGCACCATAAAGACACCTAGAATAATAATTGCTTATAACATAAAAATTGGTTCTAGTTAACTAAGGCAATTCAGGTTTAGAAATATCATCCTCTCTATAATAGCAAGGTCACAAAAACAATCATGTCCAATACAATCCACAGTATTTTAGACAAGACAACAATTTCAGCTCATCATTTTCACATTTAATGGGAGTTAAATGTTTAATTTCAAAACTAGTTAATGGATAAAAATTAGAAATATCAAATTCATTCACTTCTTGTTGCATATAAAAAATAGTAATATCAGCACACAACCTCTCATTATCACAAAAACTAGTGGATAAATCAAACATTAACAAAGATAAATAGATAAAAGGTGATACTAGCGGCTGCTTTACTATAGTAGGATAGACAAAAAATTCATCACGACTAAAATATTACCATCTTTTGTAGATCGATGTTCAAGAAGTTTTTTCTCATTTTAATCAATACCTTTTAGCGTGTTATGATTAGTCTCATCTTCAGCTTCACATGAAACTTTGTCTATCTCTTCTTTATCCATGTTTTAAAAAATTTCATGTCCTTGTTTGATCTTAATTTACTGCAAAATATTAGTGCAATAGGAGGTACACTAAAAGACTCCTCCTCTAAAGAGTGTACATCACAACTAGAAATAGGTTCAGAAGATGTATCAACAAAAATTTGTCTCATAATTTTAGCATCGTTTTATGTCGGAGGAAATTCTTTAGTTATATATAAGAGTACTTTTAAAATAGACCATGTGATGTTATTTCACATCTTAGGAGATAAGAGATAATTTGATCTCAACCGTTGATTTATATAATGAAAGATGCCTCTGATTACCATCACCTGCCAAAATTCACTAATAACTTTCCAAATTGAATTATTCAGCAATTAATAACTATTAAAAAAATTTACCTCCTAGGAGGTAAAAGAACAATTTAAGCCTCGAGATTAGTGTAAATGAACAGTCCATATTCATTTGGGCCTATTTTAAAATCTGCCATATATAAATATTGCCAAAAAGTTGAAGCACTATCAACAAGTCCACTAGCAACATTCAAAAGGTTTCTCCTTTCGCACATACAGTATTATCCAAATATATTATTCATCTCTATTTCCCAATCAATATATTTAATAAAATCTAAATCAATGTATGAAGGAAGAGATGAAGAATATAATTACTCATGGTACAAGATGATGTAGCAATGGTCCGAACCTCATGCATCTTTTGATCACGAGCAACATCTCTATGAGGTGGATGACATCTCTCAAGGTTTTGCCAAAATATTGTCCATATGCTCCAATTGTTTATCAAAGGTTGAATTGAAACTATCAATGATCTTTGCAAAGTACTACTGAAATTGTATTCACATCTTTTTCTTCCTGTCAAGGTTAGAAAAAAAATATAAACAGTGCAAAATTTTGTTCCTGCAACTATATTGGGATGGGTAGTGAAAATTCTACAAAAAGAAAGGCCTTACTGAGCTCTTATAAGATTCTTACCAAAGCAAAGCAAAAGATGATACAACTAGTGGTTGGAGAAATCTAGAATCAGTGGTGTAGTAATTGCAGGGCCGAATACAGTGCTAACCAGATGTGGATATGTGGAGCTTGAAATTCTATAACAGAGCAATATTGAATAAGTGCTCTAAAGTAATATGTTCTAGTTACTGGTCCAATCTTATAAAAAATCTAGAACAAAAATATAAATGAAGATATCAAAGGGCAGCAACAACACAAAATAAAAAGCTCTAGAAATCAGCCAGAGGCTGTGCTGCTAGAGTGGACATCCTGAACACCTCACCGTGACCTCGCACACTTCTTAGCCGAAGTCTCTAAGGTGCCACCACATCGCCGAAGCCACCGCAGTGCCACGTCGCCCTCGTCGCTGTTGGAGCCACCGCAGCACCAAGCTCGCTGCCACTTTGCCTGCCTCAATGCCAGAGCTGCCACACCTCCACCTCGCTTGCCACGCCACCGAAGCTACCGCACCACCACATCACCCAACTCACCACCAGAGCTAGCCATCACCACTTGCTGGATTCCTCTCCTCCCCTCCTCCCCATCCTCCTTTTCTGCCTTCTTCGCGCACATCATGTCACCTTATCTCTAGCATCAAGGTCACCGTGGAGTTGGAGGTGGTTGAGATGATGAAGAGTTGGAGAAGATAAAAAAACAGGAGTGCCAAACGCCTAGATTATCTCACAAGCCAATTATCTCTACAGCTTCGTTGGTGGAAAATTAGATTCTAGTGAAAACGTATAGTAGGAAAGTTTTCTTCCAAACGGAGCCTATAATATAAAACAAATATGCCCTAAAAGATTATAACAGATTATTCCAGAGATAGGCCTAGTCTTAGATCACTAGATTCCCAACGGCTAGATGCTTCAATTGGATTTGGTTTTCAAATGGACATGTTCTTCATTAAGACATGTTTATTGGAAGTTTCATCGTCTTCAGATTTTTTTTTTCCAATCTATATTTAGTTACCATTTTGTTAAATAGAAAAATGAGTTCATATGAATATGTTGTTAGAGGGATGATATATGTTTAATTGTGCTGATAGAGAAATAAGTATACTCCGTACTTAAGATTTCCTTTTATTATAGTTATTTTGCCTTTTGATGTAGTAAATTAGTAACAAAATTAAGCTCGGCAATGCTCCCGCTGGACAAAGATCAGAAGCTGTCAATGTTGTGTTGGCTTTAAAGGAGAGCAAGACGACAGCCTAAAAGCACATGGGAGGGATCCAGCGGGCTGGCCTCTATTCTACGGTAACAAAAGAAAATAATTATGATCATACATGCCAAAAGAGGGTCTTCTAAGTCTCCGCTATAGGCGTTTCACAGCCCACGTCCGAACAGTCCCTACCCCGCTGACTGAGCTGAATTTGAGGCAGCGTCTCTTCAGCAGGGGTTCTTCAATCTCCCATTTCCAGTCTAGTGAGCCGTGCCTAACTACTGATGGCCTGGTGGGCTACATCTAAACAATATATTGGTTGGATGGAATTTTGTTTCTTTTTTAATCTTCAAATCAATTTTACTCTCAAACCGCAATTCATTTTTTAAATCCGTTTGAAAAACCATATTCTATATAATTAATGTAAAAAATAGATATTAGATGCATATATTTTTCAAACTTTCAAATTTACATTTTCAAACAGTCTGTCTTAATGAACCGAATGTTTTAGTAGTAAGATTCAATAATGAACCGAGTGTTTTAGTAGAAAGATTCAATAATGAACCGAGTGTTTCAGTAGTAAGATTCAATTGTTTCAGAGGTGAAAATAAATTGTTCTAATACTATAAGTTATTTGTTCCAGCACTAAAATTAATCTATAATAAATAAACAGGTAGTTTGTTGGTGCAACTTGCATCACCAATAGGATGACATAAGTATAAGCTTTGGTAAATCAATACTAAATCAGATAGTATTTTGAAAGCGCACGGAATTATTATTGTAGCATTTCACCCAGGAGTATTCTAAGATATCATATTTAGCTCACATGAAGGCACGGTGGTTTAGGAGAAATTTATCAGAAATTTATTTGAAGGACTAACTCAAAGATTCAACTCTTATTGAAATAACCGCATCTAAAATAGGGGTAAAACATATAGATAAATAGGATAGTGGACAAACACATTAGATACCCTACTCTAAATACATGTCAGTGTTATGCAGAGTAGCAAGTCAAATTTCCATATTTACTTCCAAACCTAGTCACAAGAGTATATACCAAGATATAATTATCTACAGCACATACTTGATTCCATGGACCCAGGCAAAGGACATTATCTTATAATATAGGGCCTACATCATACCCGAACCTGATGGATTACAAAGTACAGATTGAGATGTCACTACCGGCCGTCTACCTCTAACAATCCATGGGGGACACTCAAATTCAATGAAGATGGATAACCTGGACTCCATGTCCACACTATCCAACAGCATATTAATTGTTCCTGATAGTAAAGCTAGGATTAAGGCACCATAGGGCAGAGGCACATTGAACCAATATCGTGGCATGGATAGACTAGGCTAAACATGCATTAATTATAATAGTACAAACACTCAAGCATAGTATAATCATACATAACTCTATGAACAAAGAAATCAAACAAGAACAACTTACCCATGAAGAGAGAGAAAGTTATAAAGAAAGCATAACTTTACTCATGCTCGAAGTCATTAAAAAAGGGAAAAAATACGTTAAAAAAAATACTCACTAACTTCTCCATGATGACTTAGAAACTAAGAGAGAGACTTCTCCAACCTAATCCCATCAAGGACTATGAGAGACTATATGAGTGAGAGTATGAATTTCAAGTTAGGTGTGTTGAAGTGAGGGGTTCCTTTTCTGGCCTCAAGAGTAGGGGGAGGTTAAATGTTTCCAGCGAAACACTTTCAGAATATTTCTCAGAAACTTTGAAGTAGCAAGAATGTGGAAGCCCAGTGCTTTCGCCAACTCCAGGTTGGTTGACCTGTGGGATCGGCTGACCTGCGCCAAGTTTGCTGTGAGCCCTCCCCTGTGGGTTCTTCCTTTAGAGATTTTTTAGAATATGCTTTTTATCTTTGAGGGTTGACTCCTTGAACTTCTGATTCGTTAGTTGGTTAACTTCTCACCATGTGGGCCCGTTTCCTTATTATATGATGGATTAATTCACCTACATGCACATATTATTTCAAGTATAGGTGAACTACATTATTTGAAATAAAATACGTGTAAGAAATGCTGTCTTTCTTTATTTTCGAGGATTATTGATGGTATAAGTGGTATTTAAGCGCTGTCAACATAGTCCTAAATACTTTGAAAAGCAAAAAATAAAGGAATGAAAATTTAAATTAAAAATAACTAAAAATAAAAAGTAAATGAAAGAATAAATAAACTAAGAAAAATATAAAAAAGAAATATATTGGGTGGATGGGATTTGGTTTGTTGTTTCATCTTCAAATCAACTTGTCTCTTGAAACATAACTCATCTTTTCAAATCCGTTTGAACAATCATATTCTTTATAATTAGTGAAAAATAGATGCCAAATGAATATAATTCTTAAACTTTTAAATTACATTTTCAAATTTAAAATATTCCAACTTAATGAACCGAATGTTACATTAGTAAGATTCATTTGTTTTCAATGATAAAATTAAATTGTTGCAATAGTATAAGGCAGTTGTTCCAGTATTAAAATAAATCTATTAATGAAAATAACTATTTCTAAATATTTTAAAAAATAAAAAAGAATGAAAACTTTAAATTTTAAAACAAAAAGAAAAAGAAAAGGAAAGAAAATGATAAAAAATAAAAAGCAATAAAATAAAAAAAAACTTGACTGTCAATGTAAGAAATAAAAATGAAAACCCCAAATAGGCCGTGGCTTTGCACTTGGCAATGCACAACAACCGCACATTGGCCTAAGTGGGGCAACCAAGATGGGCTTAAAAAGAATAAAAAGGTGCTGCAGGGTTGTTGGAGGTGGGCTTCCCTCCGACTCGTCAGAGGGCGAGATTCCTGTGCCAAAATAAAGAAGGCATGAATGAAAATGGGCTCGTAGACCAGTGGTAGAAACGGTTAGGCCCAATTTGGTACTGCTTGTGAGGCCCCTACTTCACAGAGTTAAGGTTTTGTTTGGCACAGTTTATTTTTAATTTATTTACAGAAATAAATAGAATTTATGTCAAACAGTAAATTTATTTTACAGCTTATCAGTTCAGTAGTTTTTCAGAATAAACTAAACAGCAGCTTATTTTGCAGCTGCATTTTACTTAGCTGAAAAAATAAACTGTTTTTTTATTAAGTTCTAGCTGTACTAAATAGGGTCTAAAGCACTTGTCCTGATCAAACGGTTCGCTTCTTAAGCAGCACATTGGAGAAGTGTCTCAAATTATATAGGGAACAATGTAAAAGCAGACGTGAGGCTTGACCTATCTGTTGCCACTTATATGCGAATGTGGAATGAAGACAGCAGACTACCCTTGATTGGACCAAGAAGCCCTCAGAGCCGCCGCCAGCATGCCTCACTCACCGCCTCCTCTTCCCACCACCAACAACACCACTGCCGCCTCGGCTCCGACGCTGCGCCGCTCCTCACCATGATCTTTGTTGTCCATGTCATCACAGAGCTCCACAGCACCGGTGCCCACCGTGAGTTTTCCCCATCCGCATGCCAGCAAGATTCCACCTCCGCATGTGGAAACAACTCTGTCGCAGAGTGAAAGCTCCTGCTCAAGCCCATCTTCAGCTTGCTCTCCCTCTTACTTTCCCTTTCCCAACGAAACGCACCACCACCCCACAACGTTGTCCCGTGAAGTAGATTTTGTGGCGGCCTGCTTGCCTCACCTCTTCCAAGATTCCTTCCTGGCATTCAGGAGAACTAAATTCGCTGACACATCTCAGTTCAGCTAGAAATAAGCTAGATTATGTATAAGTTTCAGTGTGCCAAATTGGGCTTTAAAAATGAAGAAAAGATATGTATCAAATCTTAAATATTTGAATTAATAGTCAACATGTATTAAAGGGGAAAAAAAGTTCAACTCAGCTTTGGACGAAATCCGAAATGATGAGCGGGCTAGGCCACTAAACATGTTGATTGCAAGGCACTTTTATTTTACTTTGTATATTCTTTTATTCAATGCCAGTAAATTGTGAATGGCTAGATTTCATTTTAAGAGCCATGATACGGTGCTTGAGAGGTATTAGAGGCACATTACGCTCCTCACTTGATCTCAAACATTGATTTTTAAAAGTCAGTACTAGACTCATCATTTTTTGTATTGGGACCACTTTTTTTAAGTATCGGATCCACCATTTTAATACCTTTGACTATATATTTTTTTATTTTTAACCATTAGATCTGATCATTTATGATTAACTTCACATTGTACTCCCTTCGGTTTTAAATGTGTAAAATTATTACTCGTGCAATGATAAATCAAATAACAACAAAATTTTATACATTTAAACAAATTTTTTGAATAAAACGAATAGTCAAAGTTGATGTTAAAAGTCAACGGTGTCAATATTTTAAAACCAAAAGGAGTAACATCTCTCTTTTTGTAAAATTGTCTTATTGTCCAAGCTTTAATCAACAGTTTATTATGCTTCCAACATTTTTAATTGTTATCATTAGGTAAGAATTTTAGTTAAAATAAAATATAGGAGTACTCCGGATTTGTTTGCCTAACGATAACAACTTTAAATCGAATGGGGTGTATATAGTAGTTTCGTACTTCTAGAAGTTTGCGAACTCTCGAGAATAACGAAGCTCGATTCTCATCGTGAAGTCAATGCGGTGAAAAAAAAAAGGAACTATACCATGGAATAAACCCTTAATTTATAAGTTATCAGCCTTTAACGATGGCCATCCTTTGTATGGGACGAATATAGCGATAAAGAGAATATACTGGTGTAAAAGAATGGCTCTAAGAGTTTGTGCACACAGCCTTCCTTTTTTTTTTTAGGCTTCGAATATAGCGCTAAGTAGGAGTATTTTCCATATTCTTTTTACCGGGCATGAAGTAGTAGAAACTTTGATGACGTCACAGAAGATAAAACCACAAAATGTACGCTGATACAAGACATTCTTGATGGTTCCATTTCTTAAATCCAGTTTAAAATTTTCATCCAGCCGGACTCGAAAAATCCACGTCAAATAAAGAACCATGCATCTTTTCCTTTCCTCCACAAAGATCTTCAATATTTATTCGATTTTAAAATATTGACACTACTAATTTTTAACATTAATTTTAACTTTCATCTTATTAAAGAAATTGTTAAAATCCCTAAAACTATTATATGAGTTTTAAATACCACTAACGATAAAAAAAATTATAATAAAATATATTATATTTATCATATTTTTTGAAAATAATGTAACTAAAAAATGGAAGAAGTATAAGTTATTAAATGCTGGGGCCAGGACGTGCCCTTTTTTATCACTGAAAGGAAGCCTGACACTAGTATGGCTCCAAGAAGATCCCACGGAATCATCCCTTACTCTCTGTCAGGTCTCTCTGTCCCAGAATGCAACTGGTATAAAACAAAGGCTAAAGTCGTTGTTTGCCACCAATGGTTCCTGGACCGGCCATGCCCATGGAATATACTTGATGTATATGCTTCGGATTTTAGTCACCGCTCTTTCTCTGTCCGTCGGCCTCCGAGGACCAATGTCCATCCTTCTCTCTCCCCCTCTTGCAGCAATAATCACTAGGTGCACTACGCCCTGAGCACACAACGTTTGGTTTCTTCACCAGTGATGTGGAGATTGGAGAGGAATTTATAATTATATCTTTCTCTAGACAAACAAAATTTAAAAGCGTGTAGGATTTCTAATACATGCTTGAGTCGCACCAATGTGTTTTACGAGCTTTGTGTGCATTTATGGAGCCAAAAGTTCAACAAGAGGTTGAAACTACTCTCCTCAGGATCATTATTCTTGACATTTTGGATATGCGTTGAGTCAAACATTAGAAATATAAATTACAAATAACTTTAAAGTGATTAAGTTTAAAAATGTAAAAACTATATGAGTAGATTTGTCTTTAAAAATTCTTTCATAAAAATATATATAAGCCACTTTAAATAAAAACTTATGAAAAAAATAGAAGTCAAAGTTGCATTTTAGATACCATGTTATTGTTCAAAACGTCAAAAAATATGAGATCGACGGGAGTACCATATTATACGCGTATCACACAACTAATCGTGGGCGAGCCTAGGGTTGGGATTGATTGAAAAGTCAAGGAAAATCTCTTCAATCAAGAATTGATTATTTGGGTAGGGGGGCATTTTTATGTCAATTTATGCCATATGATTTTGTGTTCTAAATGAGTCAATTGTATTAATGCAACGGAAATATAACTATAAATTAAGTAAAACATATAGAAAATGTAATACCTACAATAAGGACATGCTTCAAACAAAGACTACATTTATGAGCCTAGATACAATTAATTTGAGGCACTCATCAAGAATTAGGAAATTAATGGAACAAAGCTCCAGCTTTATAACTAATGACTTGTTTGGAAGAGGACATGGGCAGGCCTAGGTTCACAAACACTCGAGCCATCCTGTTAGCGCTATAGGCGAGCTATGGTGATTCTATTAACCCTAAAAAGATATCCATTATGTAAATGGGCCGACACGGGCCATAGTCGGTGATTCTATTAACCCTAGAAAGATATCTATTATGTAAATGAGCCGACACAGGTCATAGTCGGTGCTACCCAACTATTAGGGCCGCCACAATCTAGACGTAGATATATTGTGGTATCTTTAGCTACAACTTAGCTTCATCGACCTTAAAAAGCTACAACCTTTCAAAAATACATACCAGTAGTTAACATATATTTTTCCCATTTTGTATATTGGCACTTATCAAAATCAATCTAGGACAAAAGTATTGTTAATCACATGTAGGAGGGACATTGTGTCATGTGTCCCTAGCAATGCTAGTCGCCCACCCACCTTTCTGCCGGCACGTGCCTGTGCCCTCGTTCGTACGCTTAGCATATAAGCCGCATATGCCGATAAATATTCTGAGCACCGCGAGCGCCCGGTCTTCTTCCCACCACCACCCTTTGAACGCTTACCTCACCACCCACACCTCCGCTCCTATATCACCAGCACCCGTCAGCGAGGGGGCACTTCACAATTCTCAACCCTGCTGATCTATTATTCATTGCTGTTTCAAGCTAGAAATTAATATCAGTCGGGGGATTAGTAACAATCAGCTGAGAGTTCATCGTCAGTTGATTCGACGATGAAATTTGGCAAGTGGCTCAAGAAACAGATCGAGCAGAGTTTGGCGGAGTGGCAGGAGCAGTTCCTGTTCTACAAGGAGCTCAAGCGCTGCGTCAAGGCCATCTCCGGCGGCCGGCCGCCCACGCCGGAGGAGGAGGCCGGGTTCCTCGGCCCGCTCGACGCCGAGATCGAGAAGATCAACGCGTTCTTCCTCGACCAGGAGGAGGAGTTCGTCATCCGCCACGCGCAGCTGCAGGAGGAGATCAAGCGCGTGGTGGCGCAGAAGGCGGCGGGTGCGCCGGCGGAGCAGCACGAGGCCGAGGCCGCCGCCGTGCGCCGGGAGATCGTCAATTTCCACGGCGAGATGGTGTTGCTCCTCAACTACAGCAACATCAACTATACAGGTAATATCATCGGTCCGCAGTCAAACACAGAAAGAAAAAAAAAAGATTGGGTTT
This sequence comes from Zoysia pacifica, assembly GCA_001602315.1. Taxonomy (NCBI): domain Eukaryota; kingdom Viridiplantae; phylum Streptophyta; class Magnoliopsida; order Poales; family Poaceae; genus Zoysia; species Zoysia pacifica. The sequence goes on from BCLH01000028.1 coordinate 296,592, forward strand.
TGATGGTGTTTTCGTGACCAATTCCATCCGTGTCTCTTTGTCTGTGCTCAAAATCGGCAGGGCTGGTGAAGATCCTGAAGAAGTACGACAAGCGCACGGGCGCTGGGCTGCTGCTGCCTGCGATCGCGACGCTCCAGGATAAGCCGTTCTTCAAGACGGAGACGGTGTCGCAGATGGTCCGGGAGTGCGAGGCCATGCTGGAGGCGGTGCCCGCCACGGCGCCGGAGGGGCAGGACGCGGCGCGCCGGGACCGCGAGGAGCTCGCCGTCGCGGAGCAGAGCACCTTCCGCAACACCGTGGCGGCGCTGCTCATCATGCAGGACGTGCGCGCCGGGAGCTCCACCAGAGGCACGCACTCCCTGCCGCCGCTCGACCTGCCGGACTCCGACTGGCTCCGCTCCTTCCAGGCGATCCCAATCTTCCAATGACACAGAACCTCTGCTTTCGGCACCTCGGCTAAATGCTCTGCTTTCTTCTTGCCTGTAAAGATAGTACGATGCGTGAGCGAACATACAAATTCATACCGAGTCTGGTGAGACCTGTGAACAGTTCAAGTTTTATAATTTTATATGTACTTCCTTGCGACTTTTTTTTTTTGGCCCCAACTTCCTTGCGACTTGATTGTCCTTCCAAATGCAGTTAGCCTGCAGGCCCAGCTCTAGGTTTCTGCTCCCTGAGTTCTGCTCGTAATGGTACTATTTCTCAGACCGGAACGAACAGTACTGTTCGTTATAATCTAAAAATAATTTATTTCTGAGTTGGTCAAATCTGACATATATCATAATTTTATAAATTTGGTTGACTTTAATATAATAAAATTGTATACTATCAAAATATTGTTTATAATAAATCTTAAAGCACAACTCTTATGTTGTTAAATTGCTCAAATTTATAAAAATCCTTAGTCAAATGTAGGTTTGGCTAAACTTAAATTTTTTTTTTGACTGAGGGAGCAGTAATCTAGCAGGGTACGAGGTTTCTTTAACCGTTTTGATTTTTATCGTACTGGCATGAACCTTTGTGCATTTTGTACATCTCTTAATGTATGATAAACACGCTTTCGGTGCAAACAACGCTATTATTCGTCTTAATACAAAGAACAATATGCAAAAAAACTGACATGCTTCCTATAAAAAATGATACACTGACCTAGAACTCCCCGAAGTAAAATTGGTATTGAAACCGGTTCGAGTTTCCGTTTTGATGAAGTAATGTTGTACTCCCTATGGTTTTAAATTAGTAACATTATTAACTTTTAACATTAATTTTGACCATTCGTCTTATTAAAAAATCTATTTTAATGTGTAAAATTATTAGTCTTAATTTAAATTTCATTAATGATAAAACAAATAATAATAAATTTTTACATGTTTGAATAATTTTTTTAAATAATAAAAAATTAACAGTGTCAATATTTTAAAACCGGAGGGAGTATATAAAACTTCCTTAGAAATGGAAATGGATAGGTGGTGCCTAACTCCGACTCAGATTAGGGTCCGAAGCAGTGTTTAGGTTACCGATCGAACTGTGGAAAATGGTGTATACCGGTTTCATTAAAGGATTAATTTGGCACATACAATTTCAATTTTGTGAAATTTGAAATATGCTATTTGATCCCATGTGTCATATACACCTGTAAGTCCTTCTTGTAAGTGACACATCGATGGCATATTTTAAACTTTGCAAAATTGTAATAGCATATATTAAAACCACTAAAAAGTGAAATTTTTAAAACTGAATAAAATTTTGTAGACATGCTACAGTAAATCAGTAGTTTTTTCTGTTATGGAGCGATTTCACTATTTACTCTTTGGTTTCACCGATTTTCAAAATTCTGATTTTTTTTTACTTTTTTCAATTTTTTGATGTTTTTCTTGAAACCCACCGGTGAAACTAGATCGTATTGGTTTACCAAAAAAAAACCACCAAAACCCACAAGTTTTTCAACAGTTTTGTAAACATGGATCCCATATAGGACTTTTTTGAAAACGAATTGTTTGGCCAACTGCTATAAGCTAGCCAAGGGGCCTGGTTGGGCTGGCACAGGCCCAGTCGGTCTCGGGCCAACTTTGAGGTGGCCCTGCACGGCCCGACTAGGTGATCAAGCCATGTCATGCCGGCCTACAGGGTGACTGTACAGGACCAAGCACGGCTTGGCTGATTTTACACAGGTTGAGCCGGCTCGAAGCATGGGAAAACTTTCTGAATAATTACTAAAAGCTAATTACAAAATATCAAAAATCCTTAAGTTTAAACATAAATAGATCAAATTACATACATTTTAGTATTAAATTTCTCCAAAATGCTAAACGGATTGGGCAGGCCGTGCTAGGTCGTGCCCGCTGATGGGTCTAAACAGGCTCGGTACTAGGTCGGTCCAACGGTCCTGCGGCGAGGCTCAAGCACGCCCATGTCATGCCTCGAGCCAGCCCAACCTGCCTGCTCAACGTGTCAGGCTGTGCTCTGTCGCACCAAAATCACCGGACCTCTAGCCGGCCCATTTTGCCTAGCTCAGCTGACCAACGATGTGAACTGGCTACCACTGCCCATCCCATCAATGACACGTGGGTCTGGATCTGTGCGTGGCTCACATGTCAGCCACTGCACAGCAGGGGGGCAGTTTGGACACAAGGATCTTGTTCTTTCCTTCCCCCCCCCCCCCCTTAATACGAGTTTGTATGATCATGTGAAATACTATCTCCGTCGTCATGTGAGAAGTGAATTGTTTTTCTTATAAGCATTTTGATATCTCAGTAGTACTTATGAATGTATGAAGATCTTGCGATCTTTGCAACGGCTCTTGAAGTCCTGATAGGCCAAAAAAAAGGAGGATAAAAGGGAAGGAAAAAAAAACACGGCTCAATTAGCATCTTTACTACTACTACTAAAGCTTATCCCTGTCGGTAATATGTGGCCTGTGGCTGCCTGATGACACAACGTCCCAGAGATAACATAATGTATACCACACGGAAAGATAACAATAACCAGACATCACACTCGGGGCCGAGCTACGCAAGACGATCCTTCACAAAAATTCGAATATGCCCCGTAGTGGGGCGAGACGGAACGACGTCAAAAGGAGCAAGATAATTCCTTCATAATTCGTCGAGATTGGACCACCTAATCTCGGCCAGAAGAAGATGGCCTGCGAATTTTGTACTCTCTTAATTCTTTAATTGTTGTTCTGTTGACTTTTAATTTAAACTTTGATTATTTGTTTTATTCAAAAAAATTTAATTAATATCATATATTTTATTATAATTTATATTATTATTAATGATATTTTAATCATACTTACTTTACAATTTTATATATCTGAATATATTTTTTAAATAACATGACTGATAAAAGTTGAAGTTAAAAGTCACGTAACAATTAAAGAACCGAGGGGTGGGGTTGGTAAAGTGCAACGAACTGCGGACAATCTAATTGGTCGATTGGTTTCCAGAACATCGATCGCTACATGTCAGACCAGCACCCGGTTAGTACAATTACTTTTCCTTTTTCGACAGTATAAAAGGCCAGCTGCGAATCCCATACTACACGGCGTGCCCGGACAAGTGTGGGAGTCCAGTTTCTCGGTTCCTTTGCTAGCTGGACGAGGAGGAGGAAGGTGACGTACGGCAGGCATATTCCTTCCTGGACCCTGGTCGACGATGGATGGTTGGCGACGGCAGGAAGGAAAGCAGGGGAAGATGGCGAACCAGGGAGGGATTTTTTCAAGGATATTCCTACGAAATGCGGCGACTCCAACTTGGGGACGGTGAGGATGATGCCAAGTTGCTTCTGCGGCACCGGCCAGGCGTTTGAAGGGGAAAGAAACACTTTTCTACTCCTATCTAACGACAAGTATTCATTCCAGCCAGAGTTCGGCGGCCGGCCGCATGTAAACATAGGAAGCGCGCGGCCGGCCTTGCTTCATGGAACTGCAATATTCAAGTCACGCACAGAAGTTTCGAAAGCGACGTCGTGATTTTGGCCAGCGATGGGTGTCTTTTTTCCCTCTAACTAGTTGTGATGCCCTATACTAACATTACGGTATAAAAAATATTAACTTAAAATAATATATTAATATTAAATTTGAAACAAATTTATTTTATTTTCTAATAACTCTTTTTATCTCATGTATTTGTTGCAGATAGTTGTATTTTGTTAACTAACAATGTTAACAATATTATTTATGGGTTCAAAATCTAAGAGATCCGAGGTCAAGTGGCTAAGGATGAGTATTTTTCTGTTAGCCTTCTTAGAGCATTTTAAACAGTTCTTTATAATATTACATCATAAATTGTAGCTCGAGAAAATTCTGAAAGGATATTGGTAACATCTTCAACAGTTCGTTATATATTATTTGTTTAATTTTTCCTTAATTCCTTCCCTAATTCCTCTCCTGACTTCATGAAACCTGGGTCCATTTTTTTCCATCGCGTGGCAGGATGGCCGCGAGCGCCTCGGCCTGGGCTGGTATTCGGAGATTGTTCCGACGAATTTGTTTTATTTTTCAATAATTTTTTTAATTTTATATATTTATTTTAGGTAGTTGTATGTAAAGTGTGGGGTCTAAGATTTGAAAGATCTGAAAGAGATTCGTCGTTCAATTTGTAAAGGATGCTGTGAAGAGATTCTAGATATAAAGGATAACTTTAGATAAATTTTTTTGTGTGTATATAATCTAACTTATTTTTGTTGAGCACGTTTTGCGGTGTGCACTAAAAAATTGTGCTTTTAAGTAGTAAAATAGAGACAGAGATATAGGAGAGATAGAGATAATCAGAAAACAGAATCCTGCCTCTATCTCTTTCTCAACATAAGACAATGATTCCGTAATTTGCTAGGTCTTGTTCACGATGTTGAAGTATTAGTTCTTCCAAATATAACCCTCATTCATGAATTGTAGTCAGACTGTGAAAAGTTTTATTATTAACAGGGCTCTCGAAAAATTAGTTCAGAATAGAAAAAAAAATATGTGTTCGGAAAGTACATCTGTAACATTATATTTTGCGTACGTGTAACATCCTATTTGATACTCCATCCGTTCTAGAACGAGTGTTTTTTTTTATTTTTAGACATCAACTTCTGTCTATTCATCTTATTAAAAATTTTGTAAAAATATTATTTTTCATCCTAAATTCTTTTATTATTAGAAATATTACAACCATGAACTTTTTTCTATATTTACACCAATTTTTTAAAACAGAGAACTGGTCAAACAATGATGCTCTAAAAGTAAATAACAATGCTTATCCCAGGACGGAAAGAATAGATAATATTAGGCAAAATTACACATATACATAATAAAAACTCAAACGTTATCATTTATGAAAACCTAGAGGGAGTAGTAACTTTTATGGACATTTTTTTTTAAAAAAGTTGGTTTTTGGCTATTCTTACACTCTCAACAATGGAAAATACTCGATCAAATAATTTGGCAAGTTTTATACAGTTTTATTTGTGATTTTTCTATGGCTATATATGAACTTCATATTTGCAGGTGCGAATTTTAAAAAAAATTTAAATATCAAGGATACCTTATTATTTACAACATCACTATTTTATTGTGAATTACAAAACCTTTGATGGTCAGACGTTGTGACCCAACACAAAAAACAGTGGAAGAACAATGAATGGTAAAGCGGTCAAGCCCATCCCACGTTTACTGAAATTGACTACCCCAGCCCAATCACTCTCGTTGGCCCAACACAGTTCTAAACTTGAAAGTGTCTACTGCCCAGCCCAAATCCCACACGGTCTATCAACCCGCGACCTTCACCAATTGGCGGGAAACGGCGCCCCCTTCCCGCCATCCCCACTCTTGCCGCCGCCTCCCGCCAATTTTACTCCCCTTACACCTTCCTCATCCTCCATCTCTCTCCTTCCACTTCTCTCTCCCCCGGCCCGGTCTGTGTTCGCGCGTAAGCCATGACCTCCAACGGCGGCGGCAGCTCCCCGCCAGGTAAGATCCATCGCAATGATCCTCTGATCGGATTCTTTTTCTTGCCAATATTTCGATTCCTTCCTGGAAATCTCATTTTTTCTGTCAACCTTGTAGCATCGTCTGATGTCCGGTCGTCGAGCCCGCTCCCAACCACCAACTCATCCCCTCTCGAGTCAGCGCGCAGCGGTGGCCGGCGCCGCCGCCGCGGCTCCTCTAGCCCGTACCACTCGTCTCCTTCCCTCGGTGGATATGAGACACCACCGCACCCTGGACGGCGCACGCCGTCCGGCGCCGGTGCCTCCCGGCAGCGCCAGAATTGGACCGGTCGATTCCCGCCGACCCCATCCACCCCTATGTCCACTGACGACATCCCGCCGTCCTCTGATGCCGGGGACGATGACACAGCCGAGACTGATGGCGGCGCTGGCGTCGAGGCCACCCCGGTCTTCGTGTGGGGCACAAACATCAGTGTGCAGGACGTCAACGCCGCCATACTGCGGTTCCTGCGCCACTTCCGGGACCCCCGCGACGCGGGCCGCGTCGACCCCGTCATGGACGAGGGCAAGTACATGCGCGCCATCCACCGTATCGTTGAGCTGGAGGGAGGACAGTCGCTCGACGTCGACGCGCACGACATCTACGACCACGACCCGGACCTCTACAGCAAGATGGTGCGCTACCCGCTCGAGGTGCTCGCCATCTTCGACATTGTGCTCATGGACCATGTCGCGCGCATTGAGCCGCTCTTCGAGAAGCACATTACAACTAGAATCTACAACCTCAAGTCGTCGATTTGCTTAAGGAACCTCAACCCATCTGGTAATTCATCGCCTTTCTGTCAATGCTCACCTTCTCCTGGTTGTTGTCTAATGTGATTCGTAATTGCTCTTTTTCCTGCAGACATTGAGAAGATGGTGTCCATTAAGGGTATGATAATCCGGTCTAGCTCGATTATACCTGAGCTCAAGGAGGCTGTCTTCCGTTGCCTGGTCTGTGGGTTCTTCTCTGATCCGGTCATGGTTGATAGAGGTATAGAAATTTGTTTCGCACAACGTTCACATTTGAGGTGCTATCAGTGAAATTCAAGTTATTTTGACAATGATCTGATGTGGCTGGAGCTCATTATTTATTTATGATATGTTGTGTTGTGAAACACTGTTAATTTGAAAAAGGCTAAATTCAATTGTCCTCTAGTGCTACCTGTTAAATCTGCAAGCGGTCTGGAGCAGAGTGCCCCTGCAGATGAACCTGTTCCCCATGAGGTTCAATGTTTGAACTGCTCCACGCATCAAGCTAATTTGCATGGCCCCACAGGGTTGGGTAATTTTGAGCTAGCAAGAAGTGCGGATATGATTCCCGGAATCACCGTTCTAGAAAGATGGTTCAGGGCGCTTGGAGCATGTGAGCGGCAGAGCTGAGATCGGTTTGACCAGAGGATCGATTCGATCCTCAATCCAATCAACCCGGTTTCCGTTGGGTTTGCATCGGATCAATTTGTCGCCAAAATATAGGAGCAGGTTGATGAATCCAATTGATTGAGCCAAACCGTTCCCAGATTTACTAGCTATTTATAGTGGAAAATTTCTTATATAGTCTTCTCTGAAGCCTTTTTACCGTTTGCTCCAATGACGTGACATTGAAGTAAAATTGACACATCAATATATCATGTATGTGCTTCTTTTCTTTTTTGGGGGCATACATATTGTGAATCACCAGATTGAGAAAGTGTTTAAAGTTGTGTTCAGTCTCTGGTTTAGAGTGTTGTGTAGTAGTGATGTTTAGGTTTTGTTTCTCTCTGAATTCAGGTAGGGCACGTGTGGTTGTTTTCAAGATGTATTTCTGTCCCTCTTTAGGTCTGGTGGTAATTTCCTAGCTGTAATTTTGTTTTTGATGAAAAAAATCAGTTGAGCTTGGACCTTCCTAAAATTTGTGACTTCCTTTTTTACATTGGAACTGAGCTTTATAATACTTTGCTATTCACTACCTCTGGCTGTTCTATGCTGATAGAATTAATATTTGTATGTACATATTGTATTAACATGAGTTTATCACTGTGTTCTTAGGGAGAGTAACTGAGCCGCGTGTTTGTGAGAAAGAACAATGTAAAGCCACAAATTCTATGACTCTGGTGCATAACCGATGCCGGTAGCTACACTCAACTTATAGCATTTGCTAGCTTAATAGATTCATTGTCCTGAGTTTGGATTTTTTTTTTCTTCTACAACTAGATTTGCAGACAAGCAAATCATAAAATTGCAGGAAACACCAGATGAGATACCAGAAGGTGGTACTCCACACACTGTTAGTGTCGTGATGCATGATAAGCTTGTGGATGCTGGAAAGCCTGGTGATAGGGTTGAGGTTAGTACTAGAAATGGTTTAATTTTTATGGTAAATCTTGGGATTTGGTTCTTGTTTCTGTAAATTGAATGTGTGCTGCTTTCTTCTATTGCAGATCACTGGAATATACAGGGCTATGAGTATTAGAGTTGGACCAACTCAACGGACAGTGAAGTCTATATTCAAGGTTCATACTATAGGCATTTCTTTTGTTACAATCATTCAATTCTTTTTTCTCCATGAAACTGCTACAAATCTTGTACATCTTTTCCTCATGGTATCCTTCTTCATTCAGACATACATTGATTGCCTTCACATAAAGAAGACAGACAAGTCTAGGCTTCATGTGGAGGACACCATGGAAACTGATGATTCCAATGCCAGCCAGTCTCCTGAAGAGGACTTTCTTGGTGATAAGGTCTCTTTGAATAACCTTTTCTTGAATGATACTGATGATTTTTTTCTTTTTGAAATTCAGAAAACTATGCCATGTTGATTCTTTGTAACATTCTTCTTTCTGAGATGCAGATTGAGAAACTAAAGGAGCTTTCAAAGTTGCCAGATATCTATGACAGATTGACTAGATCATTGGCTCCAAACATATGGGAGTTGGATGATGTTAAAAAAGGTCTTCTTTGTCAGGTAATATTTTGTACTTCCTTTTGACAGATTGTGTAGCATCCAACTGTAACTTACTGTAAACTGATGTGTGCAGCTTTTTGGTGGCAATGCGCTAAAGCTTCCGACTGGGGCTAGGTTTCGAGGTGACATCAATATTTTACTTGTTGGTGATCCTGGGACTAGTAAATCCCAGCTTCTCCAATACATGCATAAACTGTCTCCTCGTGGTATTTACACAAGTGGCAGAGGAAGTTCTGCTGTTGGTCTTACTGCATATGTTACCAAAGATCCTGAGACAGGCGAAACTGTAAGTTTGCTATGAATCATTCACAATAATTGATTCCTTATTTATCTTAATACTGAATTGCTCTAATTATTGCCTTCCAGGTTCTTGAGAGTGGAGCTCTTGTTTTAAGTGATAAAGGTGTTTGCTGTATAGATGAGTTCGATAAGATGTCTGATAATGCTCGAAGCATGTTGCACGAGGTCTTTCTTGTTGAAAATTTTCAGTACAATTTACATGACTAGAAGCTATTTATTATCCATATAAACTTACTCTTTTGCGGTTATTCTAGGTGATGGAACAACAAACAGTCTCCATTGCAAAGGCTGGAATAATCGCATCTTTAAATGCTAGAACATCTGTCCTAGCATGTGCGAATCCTACAGAATCACGTTACAATCCGAGACTTTCTGTAATTGACAATATCCACCTTACACCAACACTGCTTTCAAGGTAACAAACTGCATGCTTGTGTATTTTAAAGTGAATGATAGTTAATAGGGAAATATTTTAACTCTTCGCATTTTATACACAGGTTTGACTTGATTTATCTTATATTAGACAAGGCGGATGAGCAGACAGATAGACGCCTAGCGAAGCACATTGTTTCGTTACATTTTGAAAATCCAAATGTAAAACACCACACTCATTTATGCCTCAAGTTTCAATTATGTTCTATGAAACAGATGTGTGCATCAGCTTATTCATTTGTTTTATTGTACAGTTAGAGCAGCTTGAGGTCTTGGATTTGCAGACACTGGTTTCATACATAAGCTATGCAAGGAAGTACGTTCATCCACGGTTATCTGATGAATCTGCAGAAGAATTGACTCGTGGTTATGTTGAGATGAGGAAAAGAGGCAACAGCCCTGGGAGCAGAAAGAAGGTAGTCTCTGTTTCACTCTGCCCTTGGTCCTTTGAATGGTGAGAAGCCTCTAATACGTTTCTGTTTGGTGGGTAGGTCATAACTGCAACGGCTAGACAGATGGAGAGTCTGATTCGTCTTAGTGAAGCATTGGCCCGAATGCGGTTCTCGGAAGTGGTAATTACTATTTATGTATCCTGCTGGTTAATGATTATTACTTAGCAACATCACATTTTATTTTTGGTCTTGTGACTGATAACCTTGCTCTTGCTGTTGATAGGTTGAAGCGCGGGATGTTGCAGAGGCCTTCAGGCTTCTTGATGTTGCCATGCAGCAGAGTGCAACGGATCATGCAACTGGTAAGATAGATCTTGCTGCGCTTTGTTCTTCCTGCTCTTTTATCCCCATAACCATTGTTTTTGGTGCTGATAGCACTATTGTGAATCATATTAATAGGGACGATTGATATGGATCTAATCATGACGGGAATATCTGCGAGCGAAAGGCAGAGACGCGAGAATCTTGTTGCAGCAACCCGTAACCTTATCATGGAGAAAATGCAGCTTGGAGGCCCTTCAATGCGAATGATTGAGGTAAAAAAAAACTTGATTTTCCTGTATTTGCCTCCGTGTTTATCATTATATACCTCAGCAGCTGAGCTATGTTTTCATTCTGGTGGATGCACAGTTGTTGGAAGAACTTAGGAAACAGAGCTCCATGGAAATTCATCTGCACGATGTAAGTCCGAACTGTTCTTTGCCCTTCAGCTGTTGCTTTTCCAGTTCTTTGACATATGCTAATTATCACGTCGATATGTTTACAGCTTCGTGGTGCTCTTGGCACGCTGACGACAGAGGGTGCCGTCGTGATTCACGGAGATAATGTCAAGAGAGTCTGACGTTAATCATGTACGGGCTGCGGTATTTGATGCAGCGATACTCCAGGCCCACGTACCTGCCTGATCTTTGCGCTGTGACCTGTTTTCGACTTCAACCCGTGAAGGGTTTTAATCAGTTACAGAGGTCGTTAAGTGCGAGTGCTAACCTGTTGGCCCTGAAGTCTCAAGAATTCTTGGATCTTCATTGTGTAACGCCTAGATAGTGTACTGTAGCTGTAGTTTCCTCGTGTCAGAACGGTATGTACTTTTGACGGTTATACAAACAACTTTTATTCAAGAGGAAAGTCGGGCACGAGATTTTACTGAAACCGCAATCTGTAATATGTCGGATCGTATACAGCTGATAAAAGTCATTGCGATACATGAGATTCAAAGGAAAAACTTATCTGCCCTTTAATCCGACATTGCATTCACTACGATTTTTTACGAAGCTGACTATAATAATTTAAGAACACAGGGACAGTATATGCGTCCAGCACTGGGTTCGGTGGCTCGGGTAACCTGAGCCATGAACCAAAAGGGCTTACTCCGCCTATTTTTAAATTGAATCAATTTTGATTATTATTTTTTATTTAAAAAAGTTTAATAAATATTATATATTTTATTATGATTTGATTTATTTGAATCATAATTTAAAATTTTGTACATTTGAATTATTTTTTTAATAAGATGAATAGTTAAAATTAATATTAAAAATTAATGATAATATTAATTTAGAAATGAAGAGAATATATTGGATGATCGCACGTTACTGTTTGCATGTTTGTATTAGTATACTTTCTCTATTGTTTGTATTGTTTGGGTTCAAGCCCGTTCCCACGCATCTGCCAAAGGCGAAGGCAACACATAGCCTATTTGCATGCGAACGAAAAAAGTGGCCTTCCAATTTGCCACTGGGAGCACGTCGGCTTGCCCGGGGGGGGCGGGGGGTGGTGGGGGACTATAAATGGCCAAAGGCACCAATAATGCAGAAAAGCATTTTTTTTAATATCGAATGGTATGAAGAGGAGCTTTGCCATCGGGGTAAATTTTGTTGACTTATGACCAGATATCATGATTTCAGGTTGATCCTAAAACATGTTATTGTAGAAATAAAAAAAATATTACAAAGAACTCAAAATGGTTAGATACTTCCATCAGACCCTGCTAAGCAGAAGCTATGTGCAGCTGAGCCTCACGTCACGTTGTTCCCCCTTCCCCCAAGGGTGGCGAGTACCACCCACCGGGGAGCTGTAATGTTCAAAACCCTCTAAAAGCCCCTTTTCATCTCCAAAAGGGTCTCTTTTTTGTTTAATATCAAATGATGATGAGTTTTGCTAGGCTTGACGTGGATTCTACTGATACCGGCACAATATGGAGCCTTTTACCACAATTCGCGGTCGCTTTCTGGAGAAGCCATAACGTGAACTTCCCATCTGGTGAAAGGAGAGTGAAGCCCACATCAAATCCATGCAAATCTTTTGCAAATTAAGCCAGTGCAAATCAGTAGGGCGTCTCAGGCATCCTCTGCAAACCTGTAGGCTTCTTTTCCGGTCATAGTGAAAGGTCTAGACACCAACACTAAACATGTTTCCCCTTCACCTTCATGTCATCAAGCACATACTCTCTACTCAAAAATTGTTACCGTCATTGTCTTCTAGCATAATTTTTTTTATCGTCTGTCATATTAAAAAAGAAAGATTTGCCGACGGTACTCTACGCTTGTGTCAGTTGATCTGAGTCACACCGTTCGATTGAGTTTTGTCTGCAAGATACTACGATTTCGAGTATTCATCTCTAGAGCACCGTAAAGAATATTTCAAAAATATTCCATAGTAAAATGATCACACTGCCCCTAATGGTCTATGAGGACCGTTTATTTTTTGCAGGGCTTTAGTTTACTGATAGGAGCACGCATAGCAGCAGCTCTGATCCTGCTCATCAACTGGAGACTAGAGGCAAGCCTCGACGGGAAGCTTGCCCATCCACGCTCGCCGAGGCTGTGGGGACCTAGTGCATCATTTGGTCAAGAGGAGATGGCAGCGTGGTTATTTTTTCTTAGTATTCTCTGCGGTTTTAGAGACAAATATATAAAATCTCAGTATCCTGCAGATAAAATTCAATAGAATAATGTGACTCAGATCAACTGACACAAGCATAGTATCTTGTAGATAAATTTTCTAATAAAAATTGTCAAAACGTGCTGGCAGGGCGTTGTGGCTCTGCCCTGATTAAAAAGAGGCACGATGATGTGTCATCTTATAAATACACCACCAATAAAGAAATCTTTTGTTATTTTTTTGAAAGGTCGATAGAGATTTCTTGGTAGCATTGTACCCGGACTGTTTAACACTTCAATCTGCAGGGCAAAACAAATAATATAGTCGCAATTAAAATAGGATAGCGAGAGGTTTGATGCGTTTTCGTAACTCAAAAAGAACAAGAGGCATTCCATAGCTAGGTCCATGATGTTGACTGAGCACGTGTGGACACGGACTTAGAGCAGAAAAGTGCAGGATAAAAACTGAAGCAAATTTCAAAAGCTAGGGTCTGATGAGTTCTCACCAACTTTGCTCCTCCCCTCGAAGTACAGTTTGGTCGGCTCTCATCGCCTCAAGAAGACCTGGAAGCCATTGGAAATTTGGGGATATGAGGCAACTCGCCATAGGAATGGGATTTTGGTCTGCGTCGAAGAGGAAGAAGATGAACAAGAGATTAGCCTCAAGGTCGTGGGGTGGTGGAAAAACTCGTGGAAGACCTCAAATTTTTTTCTAGCTTTTGCCTGATGTCAAATTCTCGTCCCAAGATGATCATTATTCACACGATATAAATTTTTTTTTCTAGAGGTTATAAGATGCTCAAAAGAAATTCCTTCAATTTTGACATTTGATTGGTAATGCACAAACGAAACATTTGAGCAAAAGCTAGCCAAGATTTGGAATGGCATCTAGCCAAGCAAGGTGTGAGGATCCTTTTGCCTATCGACTGACATCGCTACCATGTGTGCCCCTCACATTGCTAGCTAGGCCCACACGTATACAGTGACCATTGGCTCGGTAGCAGGGTTTTTTTTTTTTCTTCTCAGCTGTCTTTTTTTAGTTGAGCTTTTGAAGAGTAAAAAAGCTAAATGTATATTAGAAAAGTCAACATCCAAATTTGTCCAACCAACTTTTTTAAAAGCTCAAAAGCTCCAGCTCTATTAGTAGTTCGTTAGACCTGTTCTATGATTCATCACATATACAGTTCTTTCATTTTTAAATTATTGACATTGTTAATTTTTAGCATCAATTTTAAGCATTCGTCTTATTCAAAAAATTTGTTTAAATATGAAAATTTTTGTTATTATTTACTTTATCATTAATGGTATTTAAAATATGACGAATAATTTTACACATAAGATAAATAGTTAAAATTAATATTAAAAATTAATGATGTCAATAGTTTAAAAATAGAGATAGTATATTCGGAAAAGCACATCTCTCTCTCCACCCTCTCGTTGTTATAGCTAATAACGGGGGCATGAAGACGGATTGCGACGATACATAAGCTACAGTACAGGACTACTTGGTGCCGTGCGCGAGGTTGTTGCGTGCCAAAGCAGCGATGACGATCGACGAGAGCGAATGCTCGGCCGGTCGTAGAGTTTCTCATTTCTTCGAGTAATTAGTTAGTAGTACTACCATTCAGCACGCTTTACCATAGCTGGCACCGCCGTCATATCGCTAGCAAGCACCTAAGCAAACACGTGTGTGTACAGTGCGCGGGAACTGTCCGTGCATGTGACGGCACCCGCGCGCGTAGTAGGAGTACGTGTTACATGCACGGAACTCAAATGTAAAACTATTTTAGGATAGACGAAGTAAGCATTTGCGGACTATTTGATCAAAGTTATTTTTTCTAATTTGACTAATTAATGAATCATTTTAAATATAAAGATTTACCTGTGAAAGTTTGTTTTAAGATGAATCTAGAAACATCAATTACACTTGACCAAACGTCATCAATTTTCTTCTATTAGTTGATAGACAGTAATAATAATTTGACTTCAAATATACTTATATTCTATTTTGCAAAAATACTCCTATTATCGATCGAGCTGGGTAAGGCAATTCGATCGCTGGAATACGTGTCTTAGTATGTATGTGTGCTTTACATGTGAATAAAGATACTTCTTTTGTTTTTAAATTATTGTTATCGATCAGAACAACAAAATTTAGTTTATTTTTAAATTAGAATTATGGTGTTAACGATATATAATTTAAAAGTAGAGATAGTATATTACAATAAATTATAGAGATAGTACTGGGAAGGGGCTGGTAAAGAACACAAACACCACCTGATGAACTGGGAGGCGGTAACTAGACCAAAAGAGAGTGGAGGCTTAGGTATTCTAAATACTAGAATCATGAATTGCCTCCTGGTTAAATGGATTTAGAAGATTCTTCGGGGATCTTCGGATTTGTGGTTCTGTATCCTTGAAGCTAAATATATGAGATCTGGGGGTTTCTTTCAATCACATAACCGTGGTGGGTCGCAATTTTGGAGAGGGTTACACAAAGTCAAGCATTTATTTCGATGGGGTGCTTTGTTTGAAGCTCATGATGGTAAGAACATTAGATTTTGGATGGATATTTGGCTAGGGAATGTGCCTCTGAAAATGATCTTGCCACATTTGTTCGCTATTTGAGCTAAACCGGAAGCTACAGAGTAGCAGAAATTTTTGTGGAAGATTCGGTGCACATAAGTTTTAGGCGGCAGTTTGGAGAGATTGAAAAGGAGGAATGGGACCTCCTTACTGACCTGACAGTTAATATTAAACTAGACAATTTGCGCGATTCAGTGAAATGGGCTTTAGAGAGAAAAGGAATGTTCTCCACCAAATCTTTATATAAATTCCTAACTTTCCAAGGGACTCTCAATAGAAGTTTGAGCCGCATCTGGGCTGGGAAAATACCTCAAAATTAAGATCTTCATGTGGCAAATCTACTTTGATAGGCTGCCTTCTGGTCTGGTGTTAAAAGTGAGGGGTGGGAATCGAAGTGAGCGATTTCAATGTCCCCTGGCTGTTTATGTATGGTGTGTGATAAGAGACACTTTTGGGTGGGAAGGGGTCCCCTACTCGGTTAATGATTTTTGGTCTGATCTTATTGTAATGACCAGGTCTTTCTTACTTTTTGGATAAGTCTTGATCTTTCGTGGTCTTGCCAATTTCAAGAGTTTGGCGAGCACGATATCACAAGCGATCAATCAAAAAACCATAACAAAAGCATTAAACAAAAAACAAGAATAGAAGATAGTAAGTCAAAGAAAATTTATTAGAATCTAATCCTCTAAAGAGATCTATCGACACACAGGTCAAAATCATCTCAGAACAGAATGATCACTATCGACAAAACTATAGAAAAGCAACAATGAAAGCATTATCACGACAGCGGCAGCGAACCTCCTCCACACAGGCAAACTTGAGGGTAGGAGCTGACTTCACGGTCCGTCAAAGACATAGTCAAAGTCAAAGCTGTGAGTATCCTTTGAAAACAACAAATTAGAAAGCCGTGAGTACGAATACTCAGCAAACCAGGTACTACCTATCAACAACGTATGCATGCAAATGATTTCAAAAATAAAGGCTAGCTCAAGTGCTAAATGCAAGTTTAAAACATTTTGTTTTATTTTAAAGATGCAAGAAAGATTTATTTTAAAACTGTTAAATTTTATTATCTTGCTCGCAGGGATTCCATTATCTCGGACAGAGGTTTATTTTAAATGCCGGTGCAACCTCCACACTCGACCACAGCTCAAAGACCAGAGTTCAAAACATTTTGAAATAAAACAGGAGAGAAGAAAACAAATTTACTCAATGAGGAGCACAACTCAAGGGGTGTCCTTAAAAAAAAACGTGACAATGTGTATTGACTGTAACTCTGCAGAGTTTATGCACCTATACCCACGAAAAGTGTCATCGAAAACTACCGTCGTAGTCCCGACGAACACACAAGACCCGTTCATAAGCTTTAACTGGCGTTATTTCTTCTTCAAGATAGGAATCTCATGTGCCTATGCAATCGGGTCCTAAAGCTGTGAAGAGCCTACCACTGATCAGGTGAGATCTCTCGATCTCATGTGGGAATTCATAGCTCTACACTACATTAACATGTCACCATCAACCCACAGGGTAAACAACTAGTCTCGACAAGCTTCAAAATCAAGTCACTGTCTATGCAAAGTAACATGGTATGCATGGTTGTCAACTGAGCGTACAAAGCTCGAATGACTCGGTCTTTAATTGTCGAAGCAGACACTCTCTCCAACCTCAACACCAACAATTAACAAGTCTCATAAAAAGATCCCAGTCCGGATCTTCTCGTTGTACCCACCATAGGTACACCTATAGAGACTTCTCAAAATTCTCCCAGCTCCTCATACTTCATACTACCCCTGCTAAATAGTTATATATAGTTATTTGTAAAACTCACATATTTGAATCACAGTTAAAAATTATTTAACACAAATTTTATTTTTATAGTGATAGGTGTGAAATAAATACGAGGCTAAGCATAAAAATAAAATAATTATTCTAAAACAATTCTAGGGTTCATATTTATGAAACAATAAATAGGTATGGCTTAAAAATATTGCTAGCATATTTTAAAATAGTTAGCATGTAAATTAGAGTTGCAAACAAAACATGCAGTTTAAAATGCTAAGTACAAAAGTGATCAAAGAACGCGGCTTGTCTGGTAACTCAAGATCGTAGTTAGGATCTGGGTCATCAAACTAAGCAGGCTGGTGGTACTCCTGCTCGGGATCAGCAGCTAAACACAACATAATCAGGTGTGAGATTAGGTACGCAATAATTTAAGTATAAATTTAAATTACTAGACTAAACGTGCTCAAAACGTTTCTCGAAAAATTGTATACGACATTCTCGACAAGACGAATTTAACGAACTAATTTTAAAAATCTTTTAAGACCAAATGGAGTTCCCAAAAATCTTCGAAGATTTAGACTACGAGGAACTAAACTAACGGCAGAACTATCTGACCAGAACCAAAACCCATGGGATCCTCAACTTCTCTGACAAAAGGACCTACCAGGCGACACCCCAAACTCCACGCTACCACTTTGCACGAAACTACAACAAGCTCCTCTCTGAAGACCATCACGGTAGCTACTCTCTGAGGCCCTTCGATCTCGCTAAGAACCGGCACACACGAAGAACGAAAACAGCGCAAGCAACACTCTGACCACAGACACAGACCTAACACGATTTAGAGCAAGTTCACAAGGAAGAGCGTTCAATCACCTGGCTCCACTGTCGATCGGTTGAAAATGACGGGACGCGGATCGATCGAAGGCAGTCGACGGTTGCTGGACAGAGACGCTATGCGCGGACAGGAACAGGCGGCTTGCGTCGGGGGACGGCGCGGCGACGGAGCTAGCGCGGGGCGACGCGGGACAGAATCGACGCGTGGGACGGAGCAGTTGACCGGGGCGGAGATGGGCGACGCGCACGGTGAACACAGTCGCGATGACGGCCCGCTTCCTCTCTGGAGACTTGGGAATGAGGAAAGAAAAAATGAGAGAAAAAGAGAGAGGTTGGTGGGAAGAGATAAAATAGAGAGGGTATTTATAAGAGAGATTAATTAGAAAGGTTTAAGAATTAATTAAAGAATTTAGAAATTAATTAGAGAGTTAATTAAAGGCTGTGAGAATTAATCTCGGCTCAACAAGCTCACAAACCAAAATTATTTCAGCTCCAGGTAATCAAAAGGAAAAAATTCGAAATCGAACGGAACAAAATTGAAATATTGTTCTTCTCGATTAATTTGAAAATTCCCGGAAGTTACACTTATCATCGACAAAGTGTCGCCTTCAAGATCTGCTGGTATGGTGTTTTTTGCAGGAGCCTTCTGGGCGATGTGGCGTGTGAGGAACAAGACGATGATTGAAAAGATCTTTCCTGGACCTGCTGAAGCTCTGTTTCATGGCATATCTTTTGTACAGAAGTGGCTGCTGCTTATGAAGGATGCCAAGAAGGAACATGCTAAGGACCTCTTGCAGAGATTGACAACGGCGCTGAAGAATCTACCAAAGTCAACTTTTGTTTCAGATGTGGAAATGCTCTGATGATGTGCGTTTTTCAGCTTCAGATGTTTGCCTGGGACCTGATGGAGCTTCCGGGGTGATAGCTGGCGTAATAGTGTGGTAGTCTTGATGAATTCTGGTATCCTGATGATGGTGATGCGCGAACTTGCGTTGTAGCTTGGTAGTTTTATGCGTCTGGTAGCCTGCTGAGAAATTAGTGACGTTGATTTTGCTCCGTAATAAGCGTTGCTGTTTTCTGGGGTTTGTTAGAGGGTAGTCTGTCAGGAGCAGGGGCTCGGTTGATGGCTACCTAGTGTTGTCTTTGCTTTTGTTAAACTGGTAATCCCAGTGATGTAAACAGTCTTCCTTTTGGCTTTCTATAAAAGCCGGAGCTCTGTCTCCTTTCTCAAAAAAAAAAAAATATAGAGATAGTATATTACATCTGGTAGCACACATTATATAGGATGGTTTGGGGTCCTCAATTTAGTTTGATCAAGTCAGAGGACCGTAACAATTAAATACAGTAACCAAGGGGCGGCCAATGGCACAGTTACTGTTCACCAGGTACTGTAGTGTTCCAAACATTTAGGAAGGTATCTCAATTCATGATAATATGCTCCCCTAAATTTATAGGTGTAGAAACAATTCAGGTGACACCACTGGCGGCCCTTGGGGCCCGGTGGGCCTGCGCGCTTGCCCGGGCTCTGGAGCGCCAGTCCAACTAAAAGCACTCTAATCTGATTTTAATGATGTAACTAATTTAAATACTAATGATATCCATGACTGGTAATTAGGAAGCAAATACTTCCTTCATTTTTAAAATATTAACACGGTTGATTTAACATAAACTTTGACAATTTATTTTACTGAAAAAAGTATGACCAATAAAATATATTTTGTTATAATTTATTTTATCATTAGTAGAATTTGAAACATGACTAATAATTTTACATATTTGAGCAAATTTTTTAAAGAAGATGAATGATCAAAGTTAATATTAGACGTCAATGGTATCAATATTTTAAAACCAGAGTAAGTATATACTTTATCTGTTTCAAAATATAAGCATTTTTAGATTTAGTCAAAGTCAAACTTTTATCACTTTGACTATTAATAATTAAAAACTAATGATGTTTCAATATATATAAATTATATTTTTTTGGATTCATTGTGAAATAAGCTTTCATAGAGTTATATTTTTATATTGAAAATTATGTATATTTTTAGATATTTTTAGTAAAAGATAGAAGAACTTGATTTTATCCAAACTTAAAAATGCTTATATTTTAAAACGAAGTTTAGTAGTTAAGTATAATCTTGAAATTCAAGAACAGTTAGGAGAATATATATTCTGAAGGCTCAGACACAACCAACTAATCCGCTTTTTCCTCGCACAAAATTTGGGCCTTGTGGTTCAAGAGCATTTTTAAAAACGTGGTGGAAGAAATATTATTAGTTCAAAAACTATTGCCATTGTCATCTAGAATTATTTAGTGACGGAAATGTTTTTGTGAACTTGTTATCCTTGTGAGATTCACCCAGGCTCGATAAAATTTCTGAGTCCGCCACTGGGTGACACCCGTTCCAGATGGGTTGGTCTTTGTGACGCACCGTGTGATTCATGGCACACGTTTGCTCCGGGGTCGACAGGCAACGACCGTTCGTTCAGTGAGGGACAGGCCGCACGCGCGGTAGTCGATCGACTACGTACGAAAAAAAGTCACGTACGAGAGGCAAGGTCAAGCATCGTTACGTTTGCCTACGGGTCAGAAGGTTTTTAATTCCCACGACTGGACTAGACGGGACCGACGCTCATCAAAGGTACGTGCATTGGTTGCACTTAGGCAAATTATGTAATCAACACTTTTTTGGTTGTTCACATTTACACATGGATCAACTGTTTGAAAATGTTTAATTATATACTTTCTCCGTTCTTTAATTGATGTCGCTGTTGACTTTTAAATTTAATTCTGATAATTCGTTTTATTTAAAAAATTTGTTCGAATGTGTAAAATTTTAAGTTGTGATTCAAATAACTCTAATGATAAATCAAAATATATGAAAATATATAAAATTTATTAAAAAATTTTAATAAAACGAATGATCAAAGTTGAATTTAAAAATCAACCATGACATCGATCAAAGAACGGAGGGAGTACCTAGGAACAAACAAAGTTCAGCACCGGGCGCGCACGGTGGCAGTGTAACTGCCACAGATTAGCATGAGATTTTCAAACCCTAACTAACTGCCCAACATTTGGTCCAGTGGTCGTGCAACTTCTCTCTTTGCATTGACAGATCTGCACCACGTTCCGTGCTACTGTGGGACTGACATTCACACCGTGTGCACGCGGACGTTATCTGCACACGTAGCAGGAACGTACGTGAAGACGACAGGCGGGCAAGCTTGCACCATGCGAACTGCTTGTTGATGATGCCTGCATGCCACTCTCACATGCATGCCGAGGCTGTCGTTGTGTGGTTCTGCATGCAACACTCCCAGATGTCACGGCGAAGCCAAGGGAAGAAAGAGACCTCCCATCGTGTCGCTCCGCGCTGATGTTGCTATGTGCCGGCGACGTGGCTGTGTAAACTGTCCCCTAGTGTTACAGGTTACTGCTAGCTTCTTATTAGCGACTGGCTTTGCGGAGCTCTAGTCCAATTTGCTAGGCCTTGCGTGTTCAAGCTCAGGCCTCCAAATTATACTTGAATTTCTACGGGAAAACATAGTTATAAACCTAGCTTGTCATTGCTTTTTTCGATTAAAATTATTTACATTGCACCTTGATCTTTTACACACATGCCATTTGTTATAGAACTCAGTCTATAACACTATATGGAGTATCTTTTTACCTTCGCTCTTTTGTAGTAGCCTGACAATTGTGTTACAAGTTTTTGGCAGTGTCCGGGACAGGCTCTCTCTGATCGATCTTACTTGCTCGAAAGAATTTATGTTGAACTTGATACAACTGAACTAAAATGCAAGAAGTGTCTTATACTCCCTCCGTTTTAAAATATAAGCATTTTAGATTTAGTCAAAAGTCAAACTTTTATCACTTTGACCACTAATAATATATAATTAATAATATTTTATCATATAAAATTATATTTTTAAATTCATCATTAAATAAATTTTTATAAAAATTATATTTTTATATTAAAAATATAACACTTCGTGTTTACAAATAATAAGATGCTTCATTCGCATTTGAAATTCCCAAAAATCCGAGCTCGAAGGAATTTAAACCCAGTTTCAAATTGGTCCTAAATTTAAGTTTGAAATTAAATATGTGAGTTCAAAACTTTCAATGAAATATTGTGAAAAAACTCTTTCTTGAAAGTTCTTGCAACCACTTGAATTTTAGAGGTTTTCGAAAAAAAATTATTTGAGGTTTAAAGGTCCCAAATAATTGATTTTACTCTAAGTATCGCCTGTCTGTGAAATTAAATAGAAAATTATTTATTTTGGTTTTGAGGTTGACCCCAAAATGAAAGTTGTTCATTTATAAAAGTTTTACCCTCCTACCAAATTTCAGAATTTTTGAACCTCGGAAAGGGTGCATTTCGGGTCAAAAACTGAAAGGTGCACTGAAAATCCGAAAAAATTCGGGAAAAAGAAAAATCCCCGCGGGACTCACCTGTCAGCCCGACGGTTCACTTTCTTCTTCCTCCTCCAACCGCGCACGCCCACGCGCCCTCCCCTCGCGCCTCCTCGCGCATGCATGCAGCCACGTCCCGGACCCCATGTCCCCTAGCCCATCGCCCTGACCGATTTCCTCCTCTCCCTCACTATTTCGCCGCTCTCCCCACCACCGCGGAGCAGCTTCTCTGGCCACCTCGGGAGCCCGAGTCCGCGATCAAGAGCTGCGCCTCGACGTCCTCTAGCTTCCCCGCCATCCTTCCTCCTCCCTCTCCGGGAGCGTGACCGGATTTGGAGCTTTTCTCCAAAATTCAGTCCCCGACGCTGTCGGCCGCGCCTCTTCCAAATATGGCAACTCCGGTGAGCCTCGCCGCGTCTCCATCGCGCTCTGACCTTCACCATCACCTGCAAATCCTCGTGAGTCTTCAATCGAGTTTTCATGGCCGGATTCGCAGAGATTTTAACCTTTCTTCGTCGTCGGCCACTGAACCGCGCCACGTCACCATGGACGACCCCTTCCCGGCCATCTTCGACGACGACAACCACCGTGCCGGCCTTCTCCTCTCGATGGTGAATCTCGCGGTGAAGAAATCTTCGAGTTTCGTCGCCTCTAGTGCCAGCGCGACCTCACTGGAGTTCCTCTCGCGCCGCCCCACGCCGGCAGCCCGCTCCGGTGAGCTCTGCCACCGTCCGATCCTTCCTCCTGCCTCCCCTTGCCACGGCACTCCTGTTGGTGCCCAGCATCCGCGCCACGCCGGCTGGAATATCGCGCCGGCGAGCTGCGCCGCCGAGGTCGGCGACGCCTCCATGGCCGGTTGACCCGGCAAGGTCCCCTGCGTGGGATCCCGTGTGGCCGTGTGCCCAGATCCCGTGCGGCCACGATTCCCCGTGCGCCCCTGTGCGGCGTGGTTCGCAGGCTGCCACGTGGCGCCTCGGAAATCATTTATTCCTTGCGCAGAAAATGTCAACAATCTTTCAAAAATCATAAAAAATTCATCCTAGCTCGAAAAATTTTAAATAAAATACTGTTGGAATCTTCTCAACATGTAGAATATTTTAGAACTATCAAAGGTGCATTTTCAATAATTATTTAAATAGAGTGCATCATGCATTAACTCATATATCCATTTTCATGCATATTAAAAATGTGAAAAATGCATAATTATGTTCTACTAATTAATAAATGTCATCTTAGACTAACTTAGAATTTATACACTTATATATTATTTATAAATAATTTGTTACTTTTAGATATGAATTAATTCATTAGAAATTCATAATATTGCAATAAATTATAAAATTGGTCCAGAAATTAGTTTATAGCTTTATTAATATTATGAGCAACTAAATTTGTGATTTATGTCTTCAAAAACCATATTAACAAGATTTAAAAATAGTTTCCCTGTTAGGAACAAATAGAATACTATAGAAAAATCATTCCTTTAAGTAAAAATTTAAATCTTGCCATAAATTACCGATAGCACGTTAAGTTAATAAAACCCTTTCTGCATGAAAGCATTCGCATAACACTCCTTGACATATGCATTCATGAGCATATCATCACATGTGAGCATCTGTGTCACATGCGATGATGAGTAAAATATTAGATGTTATTAGGTGCATAACTAATCGCACTCGCATATCATTTCACGCATTTAGGAAACGTCGCAGAAGATCAAGATCTAGCGCTGATCGCTCCGGAGTCGTCCGTCGCTGAAGACCTTTCTCTTGTTTGTGCTAACTCTCAGCAAACCGAAGGCAAGCCCCGATGCATTAACCCTGTTGTAAATTTTTATCACTATGCATTGTATAGTTTGCATTAAGTTGTAAAAGTTGTTTGGAACTCTAGGATGCATGATAGTGCCAATTACCCCTATTGAGTATATATTGGTACAGGTAACTCGATGTAGAGCTAGGCTATGAGTTCTAATAAACGATAGAAGTCGAGTGAATAAGAAACCTCACTCGTGAGCTATAGGTTTGATTTTATCTCACACTTGAATAAACGTGAGACCGGGCAGTGATAGAGTATAGGAGGGTTTGAGAAGGCTAGGCCTTCGTGGTGGTAGCCCCGTCTGTGTCGGTTAAGGACCGATTCAAGTGTGACCTTATTGAGCAAGTTTGAACAGTACCGAAGGCATACTGGAGACATGAGACCTAGAAAACTGACGTAGTTGGTGCCGTAGTGGTTGGAAGTAACTCTACCTCTCTTTCGGCGGGGAGTAGAGAAAAGCTTTGGATCTAACCGTGGATGCAGCCGGTGTGGTGATCGTATGGAGGACCATGTGCTTGGGAGAGGTGCGCATCGGACCGACTTTATGGTATTGTTGTGAAAGGTTGCCACGTGCAGCTTCTGAGAAGCGTGTACGTGTCGTGCACTTCGGGTTTTTCTCAGCTGGTGTAAATCGATTATAATCGCTGCCCCTCACAGTAACGAATACCGCTTGTTTACTGTGTCATGTCAGAGTAATAACTAAACTTAATTAACAATGTGAATTGTTGCTTAGTTTATAGGCAATTGCTTGGTAACTGTGTCTGCTATAGTTTCTAGTGCAAATTAAATTTCCATTCCATAAAATTAATTTACCGCTAAAAGTTGAAAGTAAGGATCTACTATTAGCGCTATGTTTTATGCAAATGGCTATTCCTGTGAGACAGCCCCTCATGCCTAGGTGTCAGCTGTAGTGGGCCATTTTGACGAGTAAGACTTGCTGAGTAATTAGTACTCACGGTTTGTTGTTTCTCTTTTTTACTGTGGTGTAGTTTTTTCTTTAGGTAGCTGGTGTTGCTGTTGTGGCCAAGGAGTGTGCCAAGGTGAGGCTCCTGCGAACTGGTCATGTGAACCGGTTCCCTCTTCACTGAACTCCAGTCGCGAGGAGTAAAGCATGTAGAACAAGATATGTTTTATAGTAGAAAACCGTCGTATCTCTTCCGTTTCGCTTCTGCTATGTTTTAAACTCTGTTTTAAACTCATCTCTCCTCAGACTATTTGAACTCTATTGTAAGACTTTAACTGGTTTCCTATTTTATATTATCACTCGTGTTATACTATTTGAATATTGTTGATCAATATCACCCGAGATCCATCCTAGACGAGCCGTCCAGTATTTTGGGACGACTCTGTCCCAAAAAATTATGTAATTTTCTGTATATTTTTGATACAAGTTAAAAGATTTTGACCTTATCTAAACTTAAAAATGCTTATATTTTGCAATGGATGTAGTATTGTTTTTACACAACTTATGAATGAGAGATGTACGCAGAACTGGAATCAGAGGTATAGAGAAACAAAATTTAGTTTGTCACAAAAAATCTGAAAAGATAATGATACAATTAAAGCCTGTCGTATTAGACATGCAGAGTGACAATGATGTAAAGACTGTAGTAAGCACGAGTCGCTTTACACATGAATAATTGAGGACTGTACGTAGCCACTAATTTCTTACAGGATGGTCCCCGTGAATAATTGAGGTCTATATATATATATCTATTATATGATAATAACCCTTATTATGAACACAGTATAACAACGTGTTAATTCAGCAACTTGATCCATACGAGTAGGACCCGGTGAAAAAGGAAGAAAAAATAGTGAACAAGCCGGATGAAGTGCTTCTTCAGCAGTAGTGACCTTTTGTTTCTGTGATCATCTGAGGAGTAGTAATGAAGTTTGTGTGTCTGTCTGTCGAGCGGCTAATGGATATCATCATATCAATCAACCTCTCAGCACTCAGAGTCAGAGGAAGTCCACGCTGAACTCGTCTTCCAGGGCGCCGCGGGCGAGATCGAAGCATGACTCCGGCAGGTCCCGCGACGTCGACCGGATAGGGAAGCCCGCGGCGGCATCGGCATCGTGGTGGTGGTGTTGCTGCTGCTGGTGGTTCCAAGGGCTGAACTTGGCCGGGTCGAACGAGTACGGCTCCACGTCGCGGCCGAAAATGTCCATGTGCGGCATCGGCTCCCCGCCTATGACATTGCCGCAGGTCCAGGCGCTGTTGCTGTTGCTGGAGCTGTCGCCGCCGCCGTTGTAAGCGCTGTACGTGGCGGCGTCGGAGAGGTTGTAGTCGCAGAGGTTGTCGGACCGGAAGGAGTGTGCGGCGCCGTAGGAAGGCTGCATTGCCGGTGCGTTGGTCACGGACAGCGGGTCGAAGCTGACGGCCGGGGAGTGCGGCGCGAGCGGGTCACTGGCTGCAGCGGCGATGGGGAGGCAGTGCTCGTCGGTGGGGAGCTGCTTGCATTCGTCGCTCGGCTCCGCGGCGTCCTCGTTGATGGGCTTGTGAGTGCTGGGGTCGATGCCCTGCTGCCGGAGCTTCTTCTTGATGCACGAGTTCCAGAAGTTCTTGATCTCGTTGTCCGTCCGGCCTGGCAGCTGTGACGCGATCTGGGACCACCTGATCACATGGGCAAGCGTTAGTGTCAATGGTCAACCATAAGAGAGCCTGCCTTACATCGCGGAGATAAACTCGAAATAGCACCAGAGCTACCTAAGATTGAGCAACCTTTTCTTGTGTTTTAAGAGTAACAATAATATCAGTAAGCTAGCGAATATGCAGTTTTCTGATGCAGAAGGAAGCTAGTTTTATACGCCTGTACTTGCTGACGTTCAGTTAGATTATTACCTGTTGCCTAGGATTTTATGGAAGCTGATGATAAGGTCCTCCTCCTGCTGGGAGAAGCTGCCCCTCTTGAGGTCAGGCCTCAGGTAGTTGATCCATCTAAGCCTGCAGCTCTTGCCACATCTCTCCAAGCCTGCATTAACAATGCAGGAAGCATAATTTGGTGAATTCCTAATCCAACATATCATCATATATTCACACTACTTGGCATTTTGCAAGAACTAATTAACACTGATGAACGGATCATCAGGTGCTCCTAGTTAGGGAAGAGTACCTGCTAGCTTTGGTACTGAGCTCCAGCAGCCAACGCCGTAGCGGATGATGTGGTTGTAAAGCTTCTCGTCCTCCTCCGGCGACCACAGCCCTCGCCGCAGCTTCGGCCTCCCCGCCTCTGCCTCGCGCCCCATGGATTCTTCGGGTAGGCACGGCAGCCGGGCGACGCACGCTAGCTGGCTGCGCTGGTGCTGCCCGACGACCGTTGTACGCTTCAGTCTCTAGAGGACTGGCGCCAGAGCCGCCAGCTAGCGGCAGGTGATGGCAACAATGATGGTGAGACGGCCGGAAGGGCAATATAAAGCGACGGTTGGCTCCCTATCTATCTTGGCAGCTCAGCTCATGCGACAGGCAGTTTGATGCTTGAGTCTAAAGCTAGAGATAACAGCAAATTAAAGTGGTGATGAAGAAACTAACTAAAGAGAAAAATAAAGCTCTGGTCTGTCGTATGTGTTGGAGGGAAACTTTTAGAGAGAGAGGCAATGGCCGTCTGCAAGAGAGAGAAACTAGAGAGAGAGAGAGAGAGAGAGAGAGAGAGAGAGAGTAAAGTGGTGTTGAAGCAAGGTAAGGGAAGGCAAGCTCCCCGTGGCCTATTGCAGTGCATGGTGTGGGGGGCATGAGAGGAGAGTTAAGGGAAAGGTAGCTTGAGGTGCGGGGAAGAGGCGATCAAGTACAATAATCCGGCAACAAACTCAAGCAACACGTACGATAAGCCAGCCATTTAGATGGGGTAGCTGCATGTGGGGGCAACCCACACCACATGCACTACCATCTCACCATGAACAGTACTGGTGTCCTGTGTAAAGGTGCTTAGCCTTTATGATCATGGTTATTAGCCTCCTCTGCCTTTTCCTTTCCGGGTTGGTTGGTTGGGACATGACACTAATTATGGTGTATGTGAATGTACGCATGCATGTCGACTACCTAATGTGATATATATATATATCTTTGATCATGCATCTAATGATTTCTTTCTATGGATGGTTGCAACTTTTACCTAGGCTCCATTTTATTAAAATAATTTACACTCTCATCGATTTTAAAATATTTACACTATTGATGTCTAATATTAACTTTAACCATTCATTCAAAAAATTATTCAAATATATAAAATTAATAGTTGTGTTACATATATTATCAATAATGATAAAGAGAATTATAATAAAATTTATATTTATCATTTTTTAATAAGATGAGTGATCAAGTTGATATTAGAAGTCAATGGTGTCAATATTTTAAAATTGAAGAGAGTAGCTTTCAAACCATTTCCAGATGCTAGCGTCATAATTAAAAATTCGACTAACTAAATTACTCCACGCTGAAACACATACATATATACTCATTATATCTTGCACAAGACTGATGTTAATGTGTTTGGACCGAGATACTCCCTCGAATTACATAAGAATGGGAATCAGGAGATCTTTCCATATTCTGGTTGAACTCTGTAATAATCCCTATATCTAGGTCAATCCGAACAATTTCTTACCTGACATTCTCCTGACCATTGGATGGTGATGTTTCTGTAAGTGAAGGTAAAACTCCTATATGTATGTAAGAAAATGTCAACATGCAAAAGCAATCCACAAGCTATCACAAAAGCAATCCTATAAATTAAGCCTACTATATGCGGAAGCTTAAATGCACACATGTATAGAGTGAGAGAGGGTGAGAGGCGAGCTGTCATCGGTTTTCTTCACCATATATATCAGGGAGTCGGCACTGTCCAATACTCGTTCTCATTGGGTCACTCCATCTAATATCTGTCAGTCCCCTGTCACACAAGTGATCGATGATGAGCGCTTGGGACATGCGTTACCACAAATTTGGATGCACTCTTGCAGTGATGTCCAATTGAACAGATGGATGCAACTGTGTAAGAACTTGTCTACGTCTTTGACAAAGCTCTATCATATACTCCTTTCTTTATTTGATGTCGTTTGATATGGTTTGAGCTAAAAAAGAAGAGTTATATTATAGTGCTTGGAGTTAACTATAATTATCTATTTAATCAGATTTGATGGTTAAACATAGAAAGGTATACTGGTCAAATTACTAAAATGGTGGACCGGGTACCAAAAATTGTGGATCCAATACCAATTTTCAAAAAAGCAGTGGTTGAGATTAATTGAGGGGGAGGTACTTCTGCACTGTAACAAATCTCAAAAAGAAATTAAACCCTCTTGTCTGAATGACAGTATTAAAAAAATTGAGTATAATCACAGTGTTGGTGCCTAATTAAGCAGTGTAAATCTATGTCACATACGAAGATAGAGATAGAAAATTGATGTAGCACAGATTTACTATTTTAAGCATGACCATGATTGCGTATCTTCCCTTGCTTAAGTCTCCATTCGGATATCTTCACCGAATCAACTAGCCAAGGGGGTCACTTTATAATCGTGGGACCGTAGGGCCCTTAAATATGCTCAAAGCACAAATATTTGCTATTGGTTACTTTCTGCGAAAAGTTAATAATACGACCACTTGGCTTTTCGCTGATACTGAGACTACATCATCAAGTGAGTACAATTGTACAAATCACCGTGTCTCAATCAATGAATCAGTCTCAATGTATTCACCGAATCACCGGATCCTGTCACTGTACAATTGCACTTCCATTCTGTACTAGGTCAAAAATAGTCGTATGCTCACTGCGTGGGCATCTGACTCGTTTGTTAATCAACTCACTATCGGACCATGAGCTGATATATGAATGTCTTCTCTATGCCAACATCAAAATAATGAATATCGTCTCCATTTGTTAATTTATAATATAAATTACGGCAACATGTTTTGTTATATTTTTAGCAAGTCATCCAACATCTTAAAAAAGTTTTAATTAACGGTCAGCTTGTTTAACATAAGGAAATATGTAAAAAAACAACAGAGGGAATGCATCCTTCTTGAGCAAAGTATCGGCGTATTTGGTGCATCCGTAACTCGGACATACGAGTCCTAACTCCTAAGTGGTTGTTTGTTGTCGTTGGCTGCCTTAATTTTGAGCTAACCAAGTACTCCATCAACGAAAATCTAATTGATCAATGTGCGTAGGAGCATAAGTTATGCATGGTGAAGCGTACTAGTATTTGCTTTAGTCGATGTGACGAAGCTGATTAATAAATGCATTGGGTGCTTAAGTGCTTGATGAAATGAGGTTGACTTGTGATGGACACACCAAGAGACAAAGTACTCCGTACATCCACCATTGGCCTCCACTTAGCTTGCCCGAGCTATCTGTGCATCGTCTGACCAATTACAGTCGTCGTCTCCTTCCCGGCACCATCAATGGTGTTGACTAAGCTTGCCCGGCCAATCCGTCGCGCCGCCGGTACAGTCGCTACAGCCAAGGGCAGGCTGGAACAGTCTCTTCAAATTTAGTAGGCCAGCTCCATCGTTTGTGCACTCCTTCCGTCTCAAATATTTTACTTGTAAATTCTAAACGTTTACTTTTTTATTACATTATTTGTCACCATTCTCTCATACTAATGTATCTTTCTCTATTTACTATATGTCTATGTTCCTATCTCTGTTTTCCTCGTTTCCTTTATATAAGCATGTTTTTACCTCTTGTTAATTATCAGCTTTAGAGATAAGATGATGAGTACTCTCTTTAATTTTAAATTATTGACACCGTTGACTTTTAACATCAACTTTGATCATTCATCTTATTCAAAAAAAATATTCTAATGTGTTAAATTATTAGTCGCAATTTAAATTTCACTAATGATAAATCAAATAATAACAAAATTTTACACATTTGAACAAATTTTTTGAATAAAACGAACCGTCAAAATTGATGTTAAAATTGAACAGTGTCAATAATTTAAAACCGGAGGGAGTAAATTGGAACGAAGTGGTAGCCATGACTTAATTTGCATACCACGGCAGAAATATTTTGGGAAGAAGGCTGAGAACGAACCACGAACAAGTGCACTCTGGTTCATTCAGTGAGATCGCCCGATCCTGACGGAAGGGATGGACACCACATCGATCTTCCCTTCACGTGGGCACGTCAATCACTGCTTAAGGTTGATGATAGCTGCATGCGTGCAGAAAAATCTTGGTTTCGCGGTTGATAGCTCATGTGTTTGGGTTTCCATCTGAGGCGTGCCTGACATATATATGAACCGGATTTGTCCTTAGAATTGACATATTGGACTTCCTTATTTCACTGCACTGTGGTCGATCACCGTCAATCGGTTGCTGTCAAAACTTCAAATGATTTAGAAGGCATCTAGTCAGATAGGCACGTGTGATTTGTATGTGGTCTCTCTCTGTGTGTGTGTGTGTGTGTGTGTGTGTGTGTGTGTGTGTGTGTGTGTGTGTGTTGATTGATTCAGGTCATGTATGCAGCTCAAACCTCCAGTGATATTCCCAGGACGTGACGCGTAAGTACGCGTTCACAATTTATTAGTCAAGCGTGGATGGTCATGATCAGCCAATGACTTAGCTGCTATGGCTAGCTTATGCTATCGGTACTGTGTTTTAAGGCACCGCACCGTAGCATGATCATGGCCGTGCATCGTGTGGCTTTGCTTCTCTTCCAAAATTCCTGTTCAGTTAATCATCATGCACTCGGAACGCGGAGACAGGGAGTGCTAGCAGTACTATAACATTAGAACAGCTCATAAAATATTTCTCTAATATCACTATGATCGAACCAGTTCGTAAAAATGCTGCTCAAATTTTTGTGGCACCCCTAAAATATCATTACCATATTGCTGCTCCATATTTAGCATATATAGTTATGTACAGTCTCACGAGGGGTGATAGAGTCGTCGTTTTATGACGGAAAATACCATACACTTGCAGTTCCAGCCATCACCGCCATGGTGACCCGTTTCGCCCTCTCGGCACTGCTGTGTGCAGTAGTGGCCGCTCACACGTCCCAATCCTCCCCAACCATGGCTGCCCATTCTTCACAAGGCACGTGGTCATGGATCATTCTATCCTCGGTATGGTTTCATGCTGTCTTTTCATCTTTCTGCTTTCTACTCCCTCTGGTTTTAAAATATTGACACTGTTTAATTTGTAACATCAATTTTGATTATTTATTTTATTAAAAAATATTAGATAAATATAATATATTTTATTATAATTTACTTAATCATTAGTAAAATTTAAAACATAACAAATAATTTTACACATTTGAACAATTTTTTAATAAGATGAATAGTTAAAATTGATATTAGAAATTAATGGTGTCAATATTTTAAGATCGAAGGGAATACTTCAATCGGGTCAACTAGGATCTCTAATTACAGAAGACAGCATATTCTACTCCATTCGTTTAGAACCAGATTTGTTCTAATAATACTAATAATTTTAGAATGGATGGAGTACTTTGTTTTAGGAACCAGCACCCATGTGGAAATGCGCCACCTTGTCCATGCCACTCAAGCCTTTCGGTCCACAATGAGTACAAGCCGGTGCCACTCTTCTGACTGAGGCGTGGCGACACACAGAGGGGATATCGGCCGGATGGAGTACTAGCATGGAGACGATGATAGCCTGATCAAAGCAGTTGATGCGCAGTCAAGTACCAGTCTTCCAAAAATTTCATGAAATTTAGCTAGCCACGCGTGTTTTGCATAAAAAATGACTTCAACAAGTTGTCGATCCTTCGCGAGCAGTAATGATTTTAAGTCATACTGTATCTTGCATTTTAGCTCGTGGGAAGCTCCTCAATTTGGAGCTTTTAATTTATTTCGCAGGATTTCCCATGAAGAATTATGAATCCGGGAGATTTTACTGGACCCTACTACTACTTTCTTGAGGTATAGTTGCATGATTGTACCGGGACTGATTGACATTACAACTGTACCAACGAAGTGCTGTGGTACCCTAGTTACAAAAGAGTGTGGCAATAATGCGTGGTGGCCCCGGGATTTATTAGTGCGGGGAGATATTTTAATTTTTGTTAAATTTTTTTTAACAAGGGACACAGCCCTAATTGGTGGCCTGTCAGATTCTTGGACCAAAACTCAGGACTGTACAGCTCGATCGACAATAACTATAATAACTTAATTACGCGCCAGTAGAATTTTGCACAACCCATACCAATATATACAACGGTGGATCTACGATTTCAATTACGAGGGGTAATTAACATAGGTTTAGATCAATATAGATATTTTTTTATGTTTTTGAGCCGCTATTATTCATATTTACTAAGACACATATTGTTGACCTGAAACGGATTCCGGTTCAACACACCACTCGCACGTCCGTGTGCGGAAACGTCGACGCTTCTTTAATGCTTGATTTTGGGAAGCACCTAGACAACCTCGCCTCGAAAGAGACTCCGTCGGAGGAGGATTGTTTTAGAGGTGATTCGGGCTCAGTCAGACCAGCCGGATCGCTTTCAAACATCACCGGGACGAAGAAAAAATAACAAATGGGGATCGAGTGAGGGATTAGGGTTTGGAAAGACAAAAATGTAAAGGAAAATAATAGATTCGATTGGGATGCACCTCAACCGGCTATGGGCCTCTGTTTTATAGAGGTGAAATGATCTGACCCGTAGAGCAACGAATCGTCTCAATTAGGAAATAAATTGGAATTGATTTGCCAAAAACCTTCCGAAATTAACATCACCAAAGTTTCCGATAAAGTACCGGATACTCCGGTGATCGGAGTCTTCGGTGACACGCTGGAGGGTCCGTCGTGCAAATCACCAGAATCTGAGAGGGCTTGCCAGACAGTCTGCCATAGTGCCGAACACTTCGGTGGGCCGAATGCCCAAACTCGAGAGGGCTCGCCAGATAGTTCGGCATTGTGCCGGACACTCCGGTGGACTGAACGCTCTAAACCCGAGAGGGCTTACCGGGCACTCCAACACTATGGCGGACACTCCGGTGGGCTAGGTGCTCCAAACCCGAGGGGGCTTGCCGGAGTCACCGGCAATGTGCCGAACACTTCGGTGGCTCGATGATTTTTGAGTGTCAATATATACCCTCCTATTTTTTGTGAGGTTCGTGCATCATAAAACATTCTAAGCACCTAAAAACCTCTATGGGCGATGGTCCTTTCGACTCATCGGCCATTGCATCATTCTTAGCAATGATATTTTTCATATCGGTCATTCTTTTCTCTTAAGCTTCTTGCCATAAACTTGTATGATACTTTTTTAAAGTATCGGCTATTAAGGGCCCTAGGACTCTCCCCGTATATTTTCTAACATGTATGCGTTTCCGGCAATGACTTTTACTACTCTATATGTCCTTTTTCAGCTAGGAGAACATTTCACAAACTTGTTGCTTCTTGAACCTACGGGCAGAATAGTTTTCCAAACCAATTCGTCCACCTGAAAAGTTTTGGCTTTCACCTTTTTATTGTAGGCTCTAGCAACTCATGCTTTGTCTTTTTCAATTTTTTCAAAGCATGTAAGCGCTTATCGGTCACCTCATCAATAATATCTAATATCAAAGCACTATACTCATCGGTGGACAAATTATTTTGCTTAACTAATCTTATAGCTTGTAGATTTACCTCGACAAGTAAAACGACCTCTTATCCAAACAAGCTCGTAGGGTGTTACCTTAGTTGCACCATGCCTATATATCCTATGAGCCCAGAAAGCTTCCGATAAGACCTCATGCCACCTTTTAGGATGATCTTTTATCTTTTTCTTAATGAGCCTAATCAATGTTTTATTATTAGATTCGGTTTCACCATTGGCCTGAGCATAATATGGAGATGAATTGTGTAACCTAATTCCATAAGATTCATCAAACTCTTGAACATGACTGGATGTAAAGAAAGTACTTTGGTCTGTAGTCAAAGTTTGTGGGATGCCGAATCTATGAATGATATTTTTGGTAAAGAACTCAATTACCTCTTTGTGTGTAATGTTCTTGAGAGCAACCGCTTCCACTTGGTGAAGTAATCCATCGCCACTAGCATGAAGCGATGTCCTTCGAAGATGTAGGATGTATTTGCCCTATAAAATTCAATCCCTATTCTCGGAATGGCTATGATTTTATGATGCGTTTCATCATGACAGCGGGTGCAAACTTCACATTACCAAACCTTTGGCACTCCTCGCATCCTTCGTAGTAGCGATAACAATCGGAAATCATGGTCGGCCAATAGAATCCGGCCCTCCTCAATAATCATTTCATTTTTGGAGCCGATTGGTGCATACCACAAATACCCTCGTGGACTTCTCCTATAGCTACTTTGGCTTCTTCATCACCTAAACACTTCAAGAGCAAATCGTCTCCCGTTCGGCGGTACAAGTTATCATTAATCAAAGTATATTTGAAAGCTACATGTCGAACCTTCCTATTCACACTTTGGGTTAGATTATGAATGTATGAAATTATAGGAGATCTCCAATCAAGTGATTCGGCATTGTCAAAGTTTGACGTGTTAGTATCCGAATGGTCTAGTTCTAGCATCTCAGGCATTGGTTTCTTAATAACTAAAAATTTACCTTTACTAACATTGTAACCCGATGCTTGTTGTGCCAACTTGTTGCTTTACTATTTTTTAGCCTAGGCACATGATATATATCGAACTCATCCATCTCTTTGATAATATCTAGGCATTTGTCTAAAATAGCATTCAATGATCCATCTAAGCATTGAAAATTTCTCACAACTTGTTGCACAAATAACAATGAATCGCCGAAAGCTTCTACATGTTTTACCCCCATATATTCCCATCTCCAAGCCAACAACAATGCTTCGTATTCGGCTTGGTTATTGGTGCAATCATACTTCAATCGGTTTGAGAATTTAAAGTGTGTATCATGAAGAGAAACTAATACTACATCAACACCTTGACCCTCTTTGCCGATCCATCAAAATATAACTTCTAAGGGGTAAATGTCACACAACCAATATCTAAATTATGATCTAAATCAATCTGATGTTCAACAATAAAATTAGCAACAATTTGACCCTTTATGGATTTCAATGATTAATAAGCCAAATCATACTCAATCAATGTATAAGCCCGTTTACCAATCCTACCACTAGAAATTGGTCTAGGCAACATATGTCTAATAACATCGGTTTAACAAGCAATCACACAAGTACTAGATAACAAGGAAAAGCATAATTTTTCGAAGAGAGTGTACCTTGTTTCTGCATCAACCAACCGTCGGCTCACATATGTGATCACATACTCCCCTTCGGCCTCGTGTCAAAACAGCACCAATCACGTCATCTTCTGCTGCTATGTAAAAGTGAAAAGGAACCCTACCCTGGGGCGCCCTAAGAGCCCACGGCAAAGATAAGTACTCTTTGATCATATCAAAAGCTTCTTGTTGTTTTGCCCCGCAAGTGAATTCGGTTTCATTCTTTAACTGAAGAATAGGAGTAAATGCATTGATTTTTCTCGACAAGTTGGATATGAATCGCCTTATGTAATTTACATTGCCTAAGAAGCTTTGCAGCTCTCTCTTACATGTAGGGGCTTGCACGTTCCTAATTGCTTTTATCTTCTTAGGATCTACCTTTATTCTCTTTTCATGGATTATGAAGGCTAAAAACATCTCGGCCCACACACCAAAAGCACATTTGAGCGGATTCATTTTCAAACCGAAACGGTGCATTCGGTATAAAGCGAGCTGCAAATCGGCCAAGTAAGGATCTAAAGCGGTCGATTTGATTACCACATCATCTATATAAACCTACAAGATGACACCAAGCAAATCATAAAAAATGAAGCTCATATCTCTTTGGAATGTGGCACGTGCATTCTTTAACCCAAAAGTCATGACAACCCACTTAAACAATGCTACAAAACTGGGACATCTAAAAGCAGTTTTAGACATATCCTCTTCAGGCATGAAAAATTGGTTATATCCCCCATTACCATCAAGAAAATTAATAACTCTATGGCCAGAAGCATCGTTAATCAACATATCGGCTATGGGCAACTCATCTTTAGGAGCGGCTCTATTCAAAATTTTGAAATCAATGCAAACTCTTATCTTACTGGTGTTCTTCTTCTCTACCAGCATAATGTTGGATATCCACTCTGCATACCTGCAAGGTCTTATAAATTTTACATCAAGTAATCGGTTAATTTTCTCTTTAATCCGATTATACATATTCAGGTTAAATCTTCTCATCAGTTGCTTAAAAGGCCTAAAACCAGATTTTATTGGAAGCCGATGCTCAACTAGCTCGCAGCTCAATCCGGGCATTCTTTTAGTAAACCGATTAGGTTTACCTTATAATTGGCTCTCATATTTTTGTTTATAAAAGTTGGCCTCAGATTATCATCACTAACAAGATTCACCTCCTCAAGAGGACCGGTCGATGTAAATTGTCTTAACGTATCCATGTCCTCTATTTCTTCTATGGTTTCACACATATCATTCATGTTGGACCGATAATGCTCTACTCTCTTATGCAACAAATCTAAATTTGACTCCATTGGATCACATAATATGATTGAGCTGATTCTCCATCGGCTTTACATTGACGGGTACAAAACCATCCCTAGTTACACTAAGAAAACCATAATCCATCAAGTCCAATCTGGTCAAGCACTTGACAGTATCATGTGGCAAAGAAGATAAATCGGCAATAGCAACACAAGCCGATGCATCTGCATGAACAATTTCAACATGTAGAAGAAACACATCTATTAGTGTGAATCTAATCATGCCCTAAGATCAAGCTATATCTACCACACACATCGGCGACAAAAAACGGTAGCCATGGTCTTGCTCCCAATGGTGAGCTCCAAAGAAGCGATCTCTTTAGCCTCGATAGGGTCTTCTCCTCCCACACCGTTCATGTTACTTCGGATGAGCTCGTCATCGGCCTTACCTAGCTTCTTCCCGAGGCATTGTAGGCTCGTAGTCCAAGAGGTCGTTGTTGTCAAACTCGAACATGTCAACGTCTCCCTTGGGTGAAGACGCTGTAGAGCCCTCTCCCAACACGACGTCGGCCAAACTCGGTGCCTTTGGAGTAGCAATCGCATCCTCCGTCACTGGCGAAGTAGGAGCTTTGGGTTTTGTCGGGATCACATACCCCGGGTACTTGACAGTCCGTGCTCGAACGCGTAAGGCCCCAAGTTAGGGGTCGGGCGACCGCGGGATCCGATTCCCCAGGCGACGATCTACGACAGCCAAGCCTTAGCCGCGCTAAGACACGAAGACTCCGGCCTCCAAAAGCCGACCCCCGGGGAGCGACGCCTGGGGAGTAGGTGCCGCGTTATGGTACATTTACTCTACTGGCCAACTGCCATCCATTCTGACGGGACGGGGTGAGATTCACCACGGCGACACTCTAGCAGAAAGCTGCAACGGTTGTTGGACAAGACACAACTGCACTGTAGTCGGCATAGCGGCGTCGAACAAGCGCCACAGTGCCCGCCGCTGCGCACAACACGACAGGTCAGGACCGCGCCTGGATGAAGCGAAATGATGGCGATAACAGCGGAAGGGCCCACCTGTCGGCGAGATGGCAGGATCGCGTAGGACCCACCATTTATAACCCTGGGCCTCCTCTATATAAGGAGGACCCAGGGGGCGATAGAAGCACGAATCAGAACAGAGAAGAACAAGACAACCCAGAATAGTCACGAACACATGAGAGACAAATCCACGAGCTCCATTTGAGCCCAAGGTCCTTGCATCCTTTCGAGCAAGCACCCCCACTCACTCACATTCTGAATCCTCTCGCGAAGAAAGAATCCTGTCTTTGTAACATTATCATCGAGATAATCCGCCCCCTGGACGTAGGGTATTACACCGCTCGAGGTGGCCCGAACCAGGTAAAAATCTCCTTGAGTCTTCCTTAGACTAGGCCACATCGAATTCGAAGGCACACCTCCCTCGCAATCATATATTTACTGTGCCAGTGGTCAGAACGCCGACAGTTAGCGCGCCAGAAATGGGGATTTCTCTTTTGGTGTGCTCGCTTCGGTTTTTCGATGGCTTCCTACTTTGTTATCGTGGGAGACATTTCGGTCTCCCGCCTCCGCTTCGGGAACTTCACAGTCGCTGTCTCTAAAGATGGCCGGTCGTGGCAAGTCCTCACCTTCGCCTTTGGGCAGGCTTTTCCCTTCGGGAGCGTAAACTTTGTCGCAAACGAAGGCGGCGAGCTGTGCCTCCAGGCTCCGTGCAAGAGGCACCCTAATTGGTGGCGTCGGAGCCACCTCATTCTGGGGCACGACCCGTCAAAAGAGTGCCTCACTCTCCACGCCCCGAAGAGCGCGGAACCGGCGACTCCTGGCAACACGCCGCCGGGTGTCAACCTGTCCCTGCGCCCCGCGGTAGACACCGTCGGCCAA
Source organism: Zoysia pacifica (assembly GCA_001602315.1). Lineage (NCBI taxonomy): Eukaryota > Viridiplantae > Streptophyta > Magnoliopsida > Poales > Poaceae > Zoysia > Zoysia pacifica. Next base: position 336,388 of record BCLH01000028.1, read on the forward strand.
GTCTGGCCGCCCTCGGGACGCACTGGCGGCCTCGAGCCTAGGGGCAAGGCTGCAACCGGGCCCAGCGACGTAGCGCGAGCCCGAGGACGATCCAACTACCAGCAGCTCGCGGCTGGAGGGCCGCTGACCTTCGACACCCCGCTCGAGAACCTCACGGCGGCAGCATGCGTCCTTGACGAGACTGCTGCTCCCGAGGACCCAGCACTGAGAGAAGTGTACGACCGCGTACGCTTCTACCTCGACAGCGCGCTTCAACAACCAGAAGCGTTCCTCCGGCCTCAGCAGTCGGAGACAAGAAGCAACCGTCGGTCCTTGGATCGGAAGAGCTCGACGCACGACAGCCGAGTCGAGGAACGAAATCCTTGACACCACGCAGGGTCGGTCCTCCCACGACTCGGCCCCAACCGCGACTCCCGCGGCACCATCGACGCCAAACGGCAGGGGAGGAGTGAGCTACGCGTCGAGTCCCGAAGAAGACGCTCTCACGACCGCTACTACCGACGCGGCTCTCTCGACTCTAGAAGCCCAAGCCCTGATGGGGTCGGGCCCAGAGCGTTCGGACCACCATCAGCCGCTACAATGGGGAGACGAACCCTGTCCACTGGCTCGAGGACTACCGCCTCGCCTGCAGGACTGGAGGAGCGGACGACCTGTTCGCCATCCAGTACTTGCCGCTCTTCCTCACCGATTCAGCCCGAGGGTGGCTCGAACACCTCCTCGAGGGCTGCATTCAAGACTGGAGCGACCTGTGCCGAATCTTCGTCGGCAATTTTTAAGGGACCTACATGCGCCCAAGTAACTCCTGGGATCTCAAAAATTGTAAGCAGGAGCCCGGCGAGTCGCTTCGGGATTACATCTAGCGCTTTTCACGGAAGCGCAACGAGCTCCCCAACGTCAATGACGCCGACGTCATCAACGCCTTCTCCTGCGGCATGACGTCCAAGGCGCTCGTCCACAAGTTGGGCCGGAGAAATCCTCGGACGGCCCGAGACCTCCTCGACATCGCCACAACCTTCGCCACCGGAGAAGAGGCCGTGCAGGCCAACTTCGAACGAGGTCGGCCGAAGGACGAGAGGTCGGGAGCCGACCGTCGGGGGGACCGCCCTTATGACTGACCTGCTGACCGCCGCAATGAGCGGGGTGGCGGCAGCTCGAGCCACAAGAAGGGCAAGGGTCGGCGCCACGATGACGACTTCGTGGCCGCCGCCTGACCGGCCTGCCTGACCCTCGACCAAGAAGCCGGCCAACCACGATGGCCACTTTGAGAAGATGCTCGACCGGCCTTGTCCCAACCACTCTGTGCCGGTCAAGCACACCCTCCGTAATTGCCACCTGGCAAGGAGGTTCTTCAGGAGCGGATTCCAGTCCGACTCCTCGACGGCCAAGCTCGACCCCCAGGCAAAGGAGGCCGCGGAAGACACCGGCGCAGCCTTCCTCGAGCCAGAGGACAGCCTCATGATCTTTGGCGGCTCCCAGCCTACTGCGAATCCCATGGCCGCCAGAAGAGAACCTGGCGCGAGGTCAACGCCGCCGACCCCGCGGTTCTCCGCTACCTCAAGTGGTCCGAGGCACCGATCACCTTCGATCGGGCTGATCATCTAGATCACGTCCCGCAGCCCGGGCGCCTCCCGCTGGTGCTCGACCCCATCGTCGGCTCCGTGCACCTATTGAAGGTGTTCATGGACGGAGCAAGCGCCCTCAACATCCTCTACGCCGACGCCTTCCGGGCGATGAAGCTGACGGAGGCCGACCTTCGCCCGACCCACGCTTCGTTTCACGGAGTCGTCCCGGGAGGCTACGCAACGCCCCTCAGACAGATCACGCTCCCTGTCACGTTCGGCGACCGGAGCAATTTTTGGACCGAGTCGCTCACCTTCGAGGTGGTCGACTTCACCGGCGCCTACCACGCCATCTTGGGCCGGCCCTGCTACGCGAAGTTCATGGGTATCCCCAGCTATGTCTACATGAAGCTGAAGATGCCCGGACTAAAGGGCATCATCACGGTCTCGTCGCGCTTCCAACACGCTCTGGCGTGTGAGCAGGAAAGCTTTGAGCTGGCCGCCACCATATCGGGCCCGACCCAGCTGGACGAGATCCGCAAAGCAAAGGGGTCGGACCCAACGCTCCACTCTAGGCCCACATCGTCGACATTCTTCAAGCTCGTCGACGATTCCAAAGAAGTGGCTCTCGACCCCGCCAACCCCTCCCAGAAGGCCAGGGTCGAGACAACACTCTCCAGCGAATAAGAAAGCGCGCTCATCGACTTCCTCACCCGAAATCAGGACGTCTTCGCCTAGGCACCATCGGACATGCCCGGCATCCTGAGAGAAGTCGCCGAGCACTCCCTCGACATCATCGCGGGCTCTCGGCTTGTCAAGCAGCGACTCCGAAGTTTCGACGACGAGAAGCGCCGGGCCATTGGGGAAAAATTGACTAAGCTCTTTGATGCTAAGTTTATTCAAGAGGCCTACCACCCTGAGTGGTTAGCCAACCCTGTAATGGTGAAAAAAAAAACCAGGCAATGGAGGATGTGCGTTGACTACACAAGTCTCAACAAGGCCTGCTCGAAGGACTCCTTCTATCTCCCGCGCATTGATCAGGTGGTGGATTTGACCGTCGGGTGCGAAACTCTGAGTTTCCTCGACGCATACTCTGGGTATCACCAGATTTCTATGCGCGAGTCCGACCGGCCGACCACATCCTTCATCACACCCTTCGGATCCTTCTGCTGCATCACGATGCCATTCGGGCTCAAGAACATCGGCGGCATGTACCAGCGCTGCAAGGAGAAATGCTTCCACGACCAGCTTAGTCAGAATCTGGAGGTCTACGTCGACGACATCGTCATCAAGACTCGACGGACCTCTGACCTCGTCAAGCATCTGGAGGAGACATTCGCGAACCTCCGACGCTATCGAATCATGCTGAACCCCGAAAAATGCGTTTTCGGGGTCTCCTCGGGCAAGCTGCTCGGCTTCGTCATCTTCGAGCGGGGGATTGAAGCAAACCCCGAGAAGATCTCTGTGATCCTCAACCTCGGGCCCATCAGCAACTTCAAGGGCATGCAGAAGCTGACTGGATGCTTGGCAGCCCTCAGCCGCTTTATTTCAAGGCTCGGCGAAAAGGCGATGCCCTTCTACCGGCTGCTACGAAAAGCAGAGCGGTTCACCTGGACCACCGAGGCCCAGAAAGCCTTCGATCGGCTCAAGGCCCTGCTCTTATCGCCGTCGATCCTCACGAGCCCGACCCCAGGAGAGACCCTTCTCCTCTACATCGCGGCGACCTCAAAAGTCATCAGCACAGTCCTCGTCGTTGAGCGAAGCGAGAAGGGTCGGGCTCTGTCTGTTCAGCGGCCTATCTACTTCGTCAGCGAGGTGTTGGTCGACGCCAAGACTCAGTACCCCCAGGTGGAGAAGCTGATCTACGTCGTCCTCATCACAAGCCGCAAGCTGCGACACTACTTCACGAGCCACTCCGTCCGCGTCGTCACCAGCTTCCCGCTCGGGGAGATCGTCGGTGGCAAGGACACGGTCAGGCGCATCACCACGTGGGCCATGGAACTCCTAGGGCTCGACGTCGCTTTCGTCCCTCGGCAGGCCATCAAGTCCCAGGCCCTGGCTTCGTCGTCGAATGGACCGAGGCTCAGGAACCGCTGGCCCCCGACAGCGTCGAGTACTGGACCATGTACTTCGACGGGTCCTACATGCTCAAGGGCGCGGGGGTTGGGGTCATCCTGATCTCCCCGAAGAGAGACAGGTTCCGTTACGTGCTGCAGTTGCAGTTTCGCGCCTCCAATAACGCGTTCGAATACGAGGCGCTCCTCCATGGCCTGCGAATGGCCACCACCCTCGGCGTTCAGTGCCTCTACGTCAAGGGCGACTCCGAGCTGATCGTCAGTCAAGTCATAAAGACTTCCAGCTGCTGAGACCCGAAGATGGAAGCCTACTGTCAAGAGGTCTGCAAGCTCAAAGACAAGTTCGATAGACTCGAACTCTCTCATGTTCTACGTCGAGACAAGGAAGCCGCCGATGCCCTCGCCAAGATGGGCTCGGAGCGTGAGCCGGTCCTCGATGGCGTATTCCTCGAAGTCCTCACCAAACCCTCCATCTGGGTCGCAGAAGGGCCGCCCGTCGAGGGATCGAGCGGCGAGCCGACCCCTGGACCAGGGGTAGAGATCATGGCGCTCGCCCCCGACTGGTCCTACGATATCTTCATTTACCTTCAGGACGGCACTCTCCCGACCGACGGCAACGGAGCCAGGAAGGTCATGCGACAGGCCAGGGCCTACGTCATCTCGGACGGCGAGCTTTACAAGCGAAGCACGAGTAGTATACTGCAGCGTTGCATCCCTCAGGAGCAGGGCATGCACCTGCTCGACGACATCCACTCAGGCATCTATGGTCATCGCGTCGGACCCAGAACCCTCGTCAACAAAGCCTTTCGACAAGGCTTCTACTGGCCAACGGCTGTGGCCGACGCCCAAAAGCTCGTTCGAGCTTACCAAGGCTGCCAGTTCTACGCCTGACAGACGTACCAGCCGGCCCAGGAGCTCCAAACAATCCCGATCGCCTAGCCCTTCGCTGTCTAGAGACTCGACATCCTCGGACCATTCAAGAGAGCACCCGGTGGTTTCACCCATCTCTTCGTCGCTGTCGACAAATTCACCAAATGGATTGAGGCCAAGCCGGTGCCCAACATCACCTCAACCCGGGCGGTCGGGTTCATCCGTCGGTTTGGGGTTCCGAACACCATAATCACCGACAACGATGCGCAGTTCACCGGTCGGCAATTTCGGAAATTTTGCGACGAGTATCACATTCGCTTGGATTTCGCCTCCGTAGCGCACCCAAAGACGGATGGGCAGGTTGAACGGGCCAACGGGATGATACTCCAAGACTTGAAGCCACGAATTTACGATCCCATCAGGCAGGCAGCTAGACGATGGGTGAGCGAACTCCCATCGGTCCTCTGGGGTCTGCGAACGACCCCCAATAGAACCACCGGGTTCACGCCGCTCTTCATGACGTTTGGAGCAGAAGCGATGCTGCCAACCGACCTTGACTACGACTCTCCGCGAGTCTGAAGCTACGACGAGGAAAGATCGTAGGTCGCGCTGCAGGACAGCCTCGACCAGTAGCAAGAGGCGCGCGAAGTCGCTCTCCTGCGCTCCGCCAAGTACCAGCAGAGTCTACGGCGACTGCACGCTCGGCGCGTCAGAGATCGGGCGCTAAACGTAGGAGACATTGTGCTGAGAAGGGTGCAAACGAAGGCCGACCAGCACAAGCTATGGCCCCCTTGGGAGGGACCCTTTGTAATCAAGCACGTCCTAAGGCCCGGTGCTTACAAACTAGCAACCGAGGACAGTCGAGAACTCGCAAACGCATGGAACATCGAGAACCTCCGACGGTTCTACACTTAATAAAAACAGCTATGTTTTCGTAACTTTACTCTCGTTCATCGTTTTGGGCTGCGAGTCGTGGCCGTCTCGGCCACACCCCGCACCCGGGGGCTACTTACCTCCACCCTCTCGAGCGTCGTAAGGTTCGACCTCGTTCATCGTTTTTATCGATTTTTTGCGCCGGGGCGCCGCTCCCCGTTAACTCGTTGCGTCTTTTCTCCTTTTTGTTTCCTCGGGGTCGGATCCCCGACCCGCGCCGAACTCGCGGGTGACCCTCAAACGACAAACTTCGCGCGCGTTTTTCGTTCGAAGCCTTCCCGTGGCTATACTATCCGCGAATCGGGAGACGATGACGCTTTACGGCTGTATCGGGCCCGACACCCGACCCTATGAGATATACTCGGCCCATTCGTTTGATTGACGCCGAAAGGAGCGCGAAAAACAGTCGCAGCAAGCGAAGGGGGTCGAAAATTCACATTCAAACTCGCAAAAGTTTTTCGAATGATATTCTTTATTAATACAGTGACACTTCTTACATATTCAGACCTATACATAGGGAAACGGCCCGAATCGCTCGGGCAGGAAGTCCTCCATCTTGAAGTCAGCGACGGCCTTCGCCCCCAGCTCCTGCGTCTCCACCGAGATCGCGTTCAGCTGCTCGTCCGAGGAGCCCGACGCGAAGCCCTCGATGACCCTACCGAGGTCCGCATCCGGATAATGGGAGCGGACCAGGGCTAAGGTTGTCGAGGACCCGTCCTCCAGTGCCCTCATCACAATGTCGAAGACGACCTTCGGGAGCTGCTGCAAAGCGTGCGCGACGACCCCCGTCGGAACGGAGTCCGCCACTCTGGAGTACAACTTCCCAATGAGGTTCAGACCCTCCGACCTCAGGGTCTGAACCTCGCCCGCCAATCCGGTATTCTAAATAGTCAGCGGTGAACCGAAGACAAAGCCAGAGCGAATAGGGAGGGGCCGACCTTTACCGTTCCGCTCTTTTTTGGCGGCCTCGGCGGCCTGCCTCGCCCAGTTGAGGCTCCTCTGAAGGCGCTCGTTCCAGATTTGGGCCGCCGAGAGCTCCTCCTGGACCTTAGCGGCCTCTTCACGCGTCTGGCTGAGGTTTGCCGCGGCCTGCTCAACCTTGGACTGGAGCACCACCCGCTCCAACTTCAGAAGGTCGACCTGCTCGAAGGCACGGTCGCGCTCCTCCTTCGTCATGCGAAGCGTCTGCTACAGAGTCATGCGGGCCCCCTCGGCATGCTGGCGGAGGAGCCCGTGGCGCCGCATCTCGGTCTCGTGCTCCACTGCTTGGCGATGAAGCCCTGCAACTGCACGAGTCAGAACCTGACCCCAAGAGTCGGAAGAACACACAGCGACTTACCAACGACCGTGCGGTTGGCCTGCTCAAGGGCCGCCGCGGTCCGGGCGGGCCGAACCTCAGACGCCGCCGCCTCGGCACGTGCCTTGTTCGCCTCCTCGAGGGCGACGCGAGCCGACTCCCACGCAGCAAGGAGCTGCGACTTCAAGTCCGCTATGGCCTCCCCCGACTCGACCCGCGCCTTCGCCAGCTCCTCCTTGAGGGTGTCGACCTCGGCTTGGGCGGCGAACCCGCGTGGGGGCCGGCGCAGGACCACGTATAAATTGTCCTGCAGAAGATTATCAGCCCAAAATTCGCGAAAGTCAGAAGCCAAGAGTCGGACTCAAGCTTACCCAACATTCGACGAAGTGAGCCTTGTCGTAGATAGTGCCGACTTCCTCGACGACCCCCGACAGCTGGCAGAGGCCGGCGACTAACCGCATGTTGAGGGCTTGGGCACCTCCCACCCGATCCATTAGATAGCCGAAGCCATCGATTGCCCCTTCGAGTGGGAGGGGCCCTCGCCCGGGGACTTCCCAGGTGGCGGTCGACGCCGCCGGTCCCTG
>BCLH01000028.1:344570-388449 GCA_001602315.1 Zoysia pacifica
CAGAGCTGGTCGCGGCCTCGGTGGCGGTCGCGGCCGCCGACGGACCCTGGAAGACATCGAGATTAGTCTCACGCGACGACAAACCACTACGACCAAAATGGAAAACCCACGCTTACCAGCTGACGATGGTCCCTGTCGAGGGGACGTGGCCTCTGGTCGAGGCCGTCCTCGGTGTCCTTGAAGACCGCCGAGGTCCGGGCGAGGACGCCCTTGTCGGAGAGAGGCCGGCCGCAGACTTGGCAGATCTCATCGTTCGGCCCCGCGTACTCCTCGATGCTGTGCACTCGACGGCGCAGCGGCATGATCCGAGGACACATGATGACGCCGAAGACCCTCGTTCCGGTCAGCCCCGCTCTCGGAGGCGCCGAATCGCCTCTAGGTGAGGTCGAATCGTCTTGACCTCGGCCGCTGAGTGTTTCGACTTTCAGGACCCCGTCGCTCAGGGCACCAAGTCTTTAAAAGGCGGAAGCTGAGGGTCGGCGTTGTCGATGTAGAACCATGACTTCCACCAGCCCTTCAGCGAGGTCTTCAGATCGACCTCGATGTACTCCTGGGACTTCTGAGTCCAAAGCATGATGCTGACGTCGCCGACGCGTCTGCCGACCCTAGTCTGCTTCGACGTCTGGAGGCTGGCGAGGAAGAAATACCTCCACAGCGGAAGGCTCGGCCGAATGCCAAAGTACGTTTCGCAGAGCGTGACGAAGACGGCGGCGTGGAGGATCCCGTTCGGCTACAGCTGGTGGAGCCAGGCGCCGTACTGATTATGGACCCCGCGGAAGAAGCTGGAGATAGGCAGCCCCAGCCCGCGCTCGTGGTACGCCAGGAAGCTGACGACCTTCCCCGGCGGCGGCGCGGGCGTAACGTGGCCGTGGCCGCCCACCCAGCCCGCTGACTCCATCGGCGGGACCATGCCGGCGAGGCTTCACCTCCTAAGCAGAGCGTCGTCGACGCACGAAGGCTCCCACTCGAACATTTTGCAGGTGGCGACGAGCGTAACGAAAACGTGAATGGAAGCTACTGCGATCGCCGGACCTAACGACGCTACGGCGGAAAGCAGAGCTAACGAGCTCTCGCGCGCGACAGAAAGGTCAAAAACGAAGCAAGGAAGCTGGGTGAAAACGCGGAGTTACCGCACCCCTCCTTTTAAAGGGCCCAGGCAATTACTGCGCCCCCCACGATCGGTCGAGGAGTAACTGCTCGATCATAGGGTCGCACCCTGAAGCGCACCCTAACAGTTTGCGTCCGACCCACTGACGAGCGGGCCTGGGCCGCACATCGCCGCCTCCGCCGTAGACAGGACGGTAACAATTACTCCGATGAGATGGTTGCCAGAGCACGTCTGGCAGGCGACGTGACGCGGGCGTGCGAACCGCTACGTCCTCGGCACCGTCCGATCGAATTCGAATCAACCGCTCGGATCGGTCGGCGGTTCAAATTTCTGAACAATCCGATTGCCCTCCACGTGGAGGCATGAAAGCTGCCCTCCACGATCGGCTAACCGACAGCCGAGGCCACCGGGCCAGTCCGAACATTCGGGCGCTGATCATGGCTAAGCCTAGGCGCGACGCTGATCATGGGCAGGAACCGCATCGAACCGGTCCGACCCAGGCGTCTCACCGAACGAAAGATCGAGAACGACCTCGGCCCGACCTCGACGGTCGGAACGACGCGTGCACGCAAAACGAAACACCCCACGATCGGTTGACCGACAGCCGAGGCCACCCGACCAATCCGAACGTTCGGGCGCTGATCATGGCTAAGCCTAGGCGCGATGCTGATCATGGGCAGGGACCGCATCGAACCGGTCCGACCTAGGCATCTCACCGAACAAAAGACCGAGAACGACCTCGACCCGATCTCGACGGTCGGAACGACGCGTGCACGTAAAACGAAACCCCGAACAATCGGCTGACCGACAGCCGAGGCCACCGGGCCAATTCGAACGATCGGGCGCTGATCATGGCTTTGTCCTAGGCGCGACGTTGATCACGGACAGGGACCGCATCAAAACTGACCCTTCCCAGGCGTCTTATCGAATAGAAAAATCGAGACCGACCTCGGTCCGACCTCGACCATCAGACGACACTCAGCCGACCCCCCGGATCGCCTCTGGGCTCGAGGGCAAGGCCTACGGAACAAATCCGATATGATCGACCACCAACGAGTGATGGTCCGCACAACGTTTCAGCCCATGACTTACACTCTGGATCGCTCGAGGGCTCGAGGGCTCGAGGGCTACGCCCTACGGGCGCGCTTGCGCGCCCCCGTAGGATCAACCATCAACGAATGATGGTCCGTGCAACGTTTCAGCCCACGACCGACCTTTCAGATCGCTCGAGGGCTCGGGGGCTACGCCCTACGGGCGCGCTCGTGTGCCCTCGTAGGAGCACAACGAACCTCGAGAACGACCAGCCCGACGCTGCCTCAACCAGAGGTCGCAAACGACGCCAGGCTCGGGGGCTATTGTCGAGATCACGTACTTCGGGTACCTGACAGTCCGTGCTCGAACGTGTAAGGCCCCAAGTTAGGGGTCGGGCGACCGCGGGATCCGACCCCCCAGGCGGCGATCTACAATAGCCAAGCCTTAGCCGCACTAAGACACGGAGACTCCGGCCTCCAAAAGCCGACCCCCGGGGAGCGACCCCTGGGGAGTAGGTGCCGCGTTATGGTACATTTACTCTGCTGGCCAACTGCCATCCGTCCTGACGGGACGGGGTGAGATTCACCATGACGACACTCCAGCAGAAAGCTGCAACGGCTGCTAGACAAGACACGACAGCATTGTAGCCGGCACAGCGGCGCCGGACAAGCGCCACAGTGCCCGCCACTGCGCGCGACACGACGGGTCACGACCGCGCCTGAACGAAGCGAAATGATGGCAACAACCGCGGAAGGGCCCACCTGTCGACGAGACGACAGGATCACGTAGGTCCCACCATTTGTAACCCCGGGCTCCCTCTATATATGGAGGACCCGACGAGCGATAGAAGCACGAATCAGAACAGAGAAAAACAAGACAACCCAGAATAGTCACGAACACACGAGAGACAAATCCACAAGCTCCATTTGAGCCTAGGGTCCTTGCATCCTTTCGAGCAAGCACCCCCACTCGCCCACGTTTTGGATCCTCCCGCGAAGAGAGAATCCCGTCTTTGTAACATTATCATCGAGATAATTCACCCCCTGGACATAGGGTATTACACCGCTCGAGGTGGCCCGAACCAGGTAAAAATCTCTTTGAGTCTTCTTTAGACTAGGCCACATCGAATCCGAGGGCACACCTCCCTCACGATCGTATATTTACTGTGCCGATGGTCAGAACGTCGACAGGTTTCTTCACTCTCCACTGCTTTTCTTGAGGGACCATCGGCATGATTTCATTGAAGATTTCGTCCCTCTTCTTCTCCGCCTCCCTCTCGCGGATCTCTTGGAGGCGCAGCCTTTCAAGCTTCGTCTTTTGAGTGTGGGACAAGCCAGGCGAACACCATCTTTGTTGCGTGTACTTGGAGGAGTTTTGCTGCTACTAGCTTCATGATCATGTGAAGCCTTTTCGACCAGATCATCCAACGTGATCGGTCCCGCGAAGACTCCTCTAATTTTGACATCGGTTGTGCCAATTTTAACGACACCTTCGGATGCACTCTCTTGATAGACAAAAGTGAAAAGAGCAGGTTCATTACCTTGCCTTCGGGCGCCACTCTTGCCTAGGCATGCTGGTGGAACCCCCTCCTCATGCACCGATCGGTTGAGGCTCCAACCGGTCAGGGACAGGGCCAGAGAGCCTCTTGAAGATATCTCCTCTTGGCATGTTTTGTCCCGGATGAAATGGCTGGTATGGCATCGGTGGAACAGGCATCCGTGGTCCCATATATGTATGCCACATCGAGATTGGCGGGCAAGACATAGGAGGGAACCATGGTGGTGGCATCCCGAACCCATGGGAGGAAGAGGGGGAGGTCCGCAAACTTCCGCGGCTTGCCTCATCTCCTTCTTAGGTGGGCTGCCTCCGCTCGGTGGTGATCTTGGTCGCTTCATGGACCGATTATTCAAATTGGTCTTTTGGTTTCTGTATTTGGCCATAAGATGGTCGAAGATGCTTTTGGGCCCCATCTTCGTGTCTGTGGCCTTGCTTTGGTTTACCTTTCACTTGCCTACCTCAGGACTCTTTAGCTTTATCATCTTGGGCTGTGAAACTTGCCACTTGGGTCTCAAGCCTTAGATGGTTACTTTAACAGACTCTTGACCATCGAAAGACTTTTCGAGCACCACCTTTCTAGAGGTGCCTTTGTCACTCGAAGAAATAGGCATCTCTTCCCCAATGTTCACGTTCTTCCCCTTGGTTGTATCAGCTTGATGAGGCCGAATCAACACCTTGGGGTTGAGCTCTAGAGTGTTGACGGAGAACAGGTGCTTGTCGATCTGCATCTCCTTAAGACTCAATCGTCCCTCGTTATGGGCCGATTGAACCTGTCAACGGAAAACATTGCAATCGTTAGTAGCATAAAAATAAGAATTATGCCATTTACAATATGCTCTATGTTTGATCCCATCTGTCGAAGGCTAAGTGTATGCAATTTTAATGTATCCAACTTTGTGTAACTCATCAAATATTTTTTTCGCATTTAGCTACATCAAAGGTGTATTTTATATCGTCTTTCCTATTCTTATGAACCGGTTTGAACGAATCGTAAGCAAACGATTTGACCTTAGATGGCCAAACAAACTCGGCAGCCAAAATGTCATTGGAATCATCATCGGAGCTATCCGAATCATATTCTACAATGTGTACGCTGTTGCGAGTCTTGTAATCATGTTTTATTTCTTTGCTTCGGTTTTTTGAGCCGAAGCTCTTTGTTGGAGGTAAGTGAGCGTAAGAAAATCGTGTCCCTCCACTATAAGGTGTGACCGCAAATCAGATCGGCTAGGTCTTTTTCAAAAATTGTTAAATTAAAATATCAGTTCTTAACATCTCTAAACCACCGAAGATAATCAACGACGGGTTCATCTTTCTCTTGTCTAATCAATGTCAAATGTGACAACTTCAACTCATTGTCCCCAGAATAAAAATGATCATAGAACTTATGCTCTAAAGCCTCCCATGTATAGATAGAACCTAGGGACAATGATGAAAACCATGAGAAAGCGGTTTCAGTTAGCGATTAAGAAAACGACTGTACTTTCAAAGCCTCACTAAAACCCGATTCTCCTAGTTGCACGATGTATTGGCTAATGTGCTCTCAAGTGGTCTTACTGTCTTTGCCAATGAATTTGACAAAGTTGGGCACACGCCATCCTCTAGGATAAGGAACCGAATCAAAATATGTGGGGTATGGTTTTTGATAAATTCGGTCTCTTCCCTTAATGTCTACCACTAGAGTTTCACAAAATTGTTTGCTCAAGTCCTCCTTAATGCGAGCCATGCACTCCTCTATATTTGCTATGGGTGGTCTAGTGGATGTGCTCATTTTTATGGCGCTAAATTATTCATTAGGTATAGAGCCATGAAGAATACCCGTACCGCTAGGTGGAATAGGTGGTGTGCTATATGCAACGGTACGGTAAGGAGAAACAAAATTGGCCAATTCATTCAATCGACTCATAGCTAGATTGAGGATGCTTGTGATTGGCTCTACGCTAGCAGGAGACACTACCAAAGCGTTAGTTTGCACATGTGGTTGAAAATTAGTTTGTTCATTTAATGAGTTCAACGGCATGCCATACAAAGGTTGTTCTACGCTAGATGTAGTAGGCGCCGATGCACTAGGGGAAGAAACTACATGCACAACATGAGTAGATGATGCAATACTAAAAGTTTTAGATGTCTTAGACAAGTTTTCTTGAATCATCTATTGCATATCATTAGTTAAGACTTATTTCATGTCGGCAAATTAATATGAAAGATCTTCAAAAGTAACGAGAGGGTGCGAAGATGTTCCCACATTGGCAGCACCCATCGCCGAGTCGTCAACGACGATCGGAAGAACAGGTTCTTTCACTTGAGAGACCGCGCCTTGACGGTCCTTCTTGAAACATGCAAAGTACTCTTGCAGCTCTCGCTCTTTGTGTGCATTGCGCGCTTCTTCAGAGGCCTTTCGACGCTCTAAGAATACCTTGCGAGCCTCCTCGGGCAACTCCTCAAAAGACGGCACGACGATGTTCGTCGTTTAGATCTCGGAGGTCATGGTGGAGAATGACGATTCGGATTGTACAACCAAAATCACTCGTCCTCAGCGGAGTCACCAAAAAGTAAGTTGATGCCGAAACGGATCCTGGGCCAACACACCACTCGAACGTCCGTGTGTGGGAACGTTGACGCTTCTTTAACACCAAATTTTGGGCTACGCCTAGACAACCCCGTCTTGAGAGGGACCCTGTTGGAGGAGGATCGTCTTAGGGGTGATCCGGGCTCGATCAGACCAACTGAATCACCTTCAAACGTCGCCGGGATGAAGGAAGAACCCGAGAGAGCTTACCGGATAGTCTGACATAGTGCCAGACACTCTGGTGGGCTAAATGCTTAAACCCAAGAGGGCTTGCCGGACAGTCCGCATTGTGCCGGACACGCCGGTGGGCTGAACGCCCCAAACCCGAGAGGGCTTGCCGAACACTAGGACGGGACAGGTGTCCCAAACTCGAGAGGGCTTGCCGGACTCTTCGGCAATGTGCCGGACACTCCGGTGGCTCGACGATTTTTGTTATAATTATGACACAATAAATATCATATATTTTGTTATAAGTTACTTTAGCATTAAAATTATTTGAATCACAGCTTATAATTTTACATATTTGAATTAATTTTTTGAATAGGATGAATGATAAAAGTTGATGTTAGAAGTCAACGGTGACACAATGGTGGTGGTTGATTGGCCACTTATTGGTGTAAAAATTCATTACAGTTGACTGTTTCATGGGTCACTTTCACCTGTGTCCTGAAAAATTAGTACTAAGCATCCTTTCACCAATATTCATCTTTCACATGTAGTCAGATTTTGATACATATTTGGTTCATTTGTATAAACCTGTTATGATTTATTCCCTTGTTTATCAAAGCTAGCATTTAACTGTTGTGTTTCATTGTCTTCTGCAATTTGAAGCAAAGATACTTCCTACGGTCAATATTATGAAGAAATCGTCAACAAAAAAATTTGCCTCTCCGTTATAGCAGCATATACTTCTTATTCTTTATGGATGGATGCTGGCTTGATCACTTTTAGACACCTGCATTATAGCATTCCTTTGAATAATCAGTTAAGGACTTCTAATTGTTGTCCTCAGTCATTTTTAGCCAACATATACTGTTGTTCATGTTCACCTTTAGCTCTATTTTGTCTTTCTCAGTTTGTAGTTTGGAATTTCCAGGCATCACGGAGCTCTTTTGGGAGTTACTTAAGGAGCTCTGTCAAGTACTCATGGGATACCTATGTTATCCATTCCAGTTCTTCTTAGATAAATTTAGGAGGGACCGCAATGCGGCCCAAGGAATGGGCTGGGGGAAAGAAGAGTGGGTCTGAGGCCTTCTTTAATCTTCTTTTTATCAGAGGACTCCCGTAGATATCATTTTCAGCATGGATCAGGTAATACAACTCCCGGGGCCACAACGATCTTATTTTCAGGTATGTTAGTGATTCTATATCTTTTTTTTTAAGAAACCGGCACAAGATAGTGCCAATTTCATTAATTAAAGCAGGAGAAAATACAAGTCAATAGCCTTGGAAGGCTACATACAGGAAAAAAGAAAAACACAACTAATGCAGCAACGCTCATAGCACTAGCGAAACAACAAGAAAGACAACAAGGAAACAACGGGCTAAACACGGTGACAAAGCCCACATGCAAGTGGCAACAATGAAGGCAACCTCTAACGCAGAGGTACAGAAACCTCTGCCACAATGTCCCAGAAGGCACGGTCATTCACACTCTTAAGCGATTGGAGAAGGTCCAACAGCAGCAACTCATTCAGGTAGTCAGCATACTTTTGGATTGTGTTTTCATCTATCTTCCCATCCTTTCCAACAATGCCCAAGTCTTTTAGCACATTACGTTGGGCAAGGCGAGCACTTCGCCGGAGCGAAGATCTATCATAAGGCTTACATCGACGTCTTGCTCCTAATGTCATTGTTGGCGAGGATGAGAGGTGTAAAGATGAGCAAATAGGGTCGTCATCTTTCAAAGTTGTGATGTCCAAAGGAGGCTTTGCACCCAAAGCAGTAGCCAATGGTGCTTCCTCTATCTTAAATTGGAAATCAGGTTGGGCGAGGTTTTCTTCTATGTTGACGAGAGGAATTGGGTCCTCAACCGTCATATGCTCAATTGAGACAACTTACTCATCATCTGATGTGTCCTCCACTATAACAACATCCTCGGAAGAGGTGACAACCTGTAGCAACATCTGCTGAGGGAGTGGATCAACATGAGTCTGCACAAAGGAAGTTCCTAAGGGCAGCTCTGTGGGCATCTCCTGAGGGATCTCTATAGCAAAGATCTTCATAGACATCTCATCGGCAATAATGTTCATCTCTCTGAGGATCTGAATAGCATAAGTGCTTGTGGTTGGCTCAACAATGGCAGAGTCTGCAATGTCCGCTCCAGCTGTCTTACACGCTAAGGGGTCAGATGATGTACAGGCTGCTGCAAGAGACGCTATGACTGATGGCGTTTGAGAGGGTCGAGTTGGAGAACAAGGTCCGAAGAGGTCAGCTATATTGGAAGCTGTGGAACGCTCCACATGTGGTTCAGCATGCTCTAAATAGTTGGCAATACGTGCCAACCACAATTTGATCGTAGAGACCTCTTCCCTGAGAGGACGCACCACTTCCTCCAGACGAAGTGCAATAAGTTGCTCAAGCTCCAAGCGCAATGACTCATGCAAAGGTGTGATCAGAGATTGAAGATGTAAAGACAATGAAGCAGGAGAGGCACCTTCATAGCAATTGCAACATGTACGGTCATCCTTCTTTTCATGCACATCATTGGGAAGTGAATTCGATGCCGGGCTGTGATGTCCTCGCAGTGAGGACCCAACTGTGTTGTCTGTAGACGGTGGAGTGCAGTGTCCACTTGATGGAGACATCCCTACAACATCAGCCCAACTCCGTGTTGGCTGAGCATGGTGACGCTGCATAAAGGAGTGGGGTTGCGGTAATGGCGAGGGGAATTGAAAGCGACAATGCCGTTCATGATGCCCAGGGCCATAACAACGGATGCAACGGAAGGAATCTGTGCAGGAGCTGACCTGGTGACCATATGCTAGGCATCGAAAACATCTGCCTTGAGCCCATCTTCTGAAGGCGAGGCTTCGCTCTGACTGCGAAGAACCGGAAGAGGATGCCTTCACTTCTTGACGAGGAGGCTGATTCTGATGAGCCTGATTATTCATGCTGGGGGGGGGGGGGGGTCAGCTGTGGAGCTGCTAGATCTCAACGAGCCCCCAAGTGACATGGCATCTGATTGCGGAGGAGGCATTGACAGCGCCTCACCTGCAGGGATCTTGGCGATGAGCGGGTAGGAGCAGCACTTGGATCTGGCGCCGGGAAGCCGGCTGCCTAGTCGCGTGCTCGAACCGCGAGTCTACATGTCAGAACGAATGCGACAAACATTGATGAGTTGGATGAAAAGAGGTTGTGGAGGAGAGCTTGGAACTGCAACCGATGGAGACGAAGGACGACGCTGAAATCAGGACATCAAGTCGGCGTCATGCATCCAGGCAGCGGTGCGTGAGGCCAGGGGTGGTCGGCCTTGCCCGGGTCGGCGGTGGCATCTCCTCTAGGGACGGGCCTTCCACCCGCCTCTATCCTCGCGGTGGGAGCCCAACAGGACCATGCTCCGCAAGGCCTCGCCGAACGTCTCCTTCCAGCCCCAGGTACAGCCGACGACAAGGAGGCGGAGGAGAGAGGCGGCGTTGGGACTCCTCAATCTGGGCAGCGGCGGCCCAGATCCGACGATTTCGGGGGCAGGGCTGCTGAGATCCGGCAGAGCTCGGCGACTTTGGAGGTGGAGGCGGCCGGATCTGGCTGAAGTCAGGGCTGAAGCAAAATCAGAGGCGGAAGCCAACGTCACTCGCCGATAGCCACGAGGAAGAAGAGATTGGGGGCGAAGCCGGCTGGTGCTACACCGCTTGGAATCCAGCAGGCTGTATCTCTATTCTGCAAGTACTAAAGTCTCTCGGTGACTCTATATCACCATTGTGGAATCTGAGATGAGCCTTGGGCATGAGTTCCATCAGGTACTGCAGTTAGATATTTGCAGCTCAACAGTGCCTATTGATGGCATATTTCCATGTTGAGGAACTTATGTTCTGTATTTTTTCAGCACAGCTTAAATGTGTAAAATCATACCAGTTGCCTTATGAGTCATAGCTAATGATGTAGGACAGACGACCCCATGGTGTGTCCTCATAGGCGACGTTGTGGATATGGCTGGAGTGTTGGTGGTTCGACTGGCTGCCAGATTGGCCCTTGTCTATGATTAATTTGGCTAGAGATTGCCTTCTCATGTGCTGGGCGCTGACCCTCGATTTTGAGGTTTCTTACCATGGCCGTGAAGGTCACGACCAGGGGTGGTGGCAACGTTGATAGATCCTTTTGCTGTGTGGGCTGCTGCGAGGAGCTATGAGACAATGAGGAAAGAGAGTGCCAAGAACAGCAAGGTAGTAAGTACTATATGAATATACTTTAATATAATTTTACATTATACGCACCTCCATTAATGAAGATGGCACCAAACTCTGGATACATTTGATTGCATAGTAGTGCAATAAACAAATCAGTGTAAACCTTTAAATTACTTCTACCTATAGCAGCATAGCATGAGCATTAGACTAGTGGATAATAAAAATAGACATGGTCCTGTCTCCTGCCGTGCACCGGTGCATTCCGCTATTGAATTGAATATGGTATCGTTTGAATGACTCCATCTCGAAAGAGTGGAGGACTTTGTGAATGTCTACCCTTCCTCGGATCTCACGCTAAGCATTAAATGCAATTAACGAAGGTCAATCCCAACAATAAGCATGTTACGGAAACGCTGTGTTCCAGGACAATGTATCTGAACAGACTTCAATGTACTCGAAGGACTTTACTATAGAAAATTGCAAAAATAGAATGCAGCTCAGTACCAAAAAGTCTACATGCAGTAACATTTGGATCACTGCCAATACACGTTCTACTTAAGCACTGATCCCTAGTACCTCCTCCTTCCTTAGCTCGAGCTCCCCTACTCCGTGCAATCACATTCATCGTCTCGACCTTCCTACTACTTGCAATGATTTTCCTGGTCGTCGTCTTCCCCAACGACTTCATGCTCAAGGAAGATCATGGATCGACATGCAGCAAAAGCGCGACAACCTCAAGTGCTTCTTAAATTGACCCAAAATCATGTTTTAGCGGGGTAAAATAAACTAAAATATAGTTTAAAAGATTATTTAGACTTTGGCTATACTTGAGAGGAGTAAATTAGAATTTATCCTTTATTATATTATGAAATATTTTATTATTAGAAATACTTTAAGCATTACTTGTTTACTATTATATTTTCTTAAATTTTTTTATTAAGACAAATGATCAAACATTGATTTTAAAAGTAAAAAAAAAAGATACATTTTGCGGCAAAGAGGGAATACTTCTCAACATGTGAATTACAAACGTTCTGATTTGGTGCGTGGACCATCGTAATCTAATTACCAGTTGATATTTTCTTCTCCCAGTTACAAACCAAGTTTAAGTTACAAGGAAAAGTTTGACACTACACCGACTCAAGTATCAACTTCAAAGCATTGTCTCCACTGGACCACTTCTCAGAACCCAATTAAATTCTTACAAACCAACCAATTAAGCATGAACCTCCAAACACAGGCAACATTGAAACATGCAGAGACCAGCTCCAGTTAGGCCCCTCTGGAACACATGAATTTCACATGGAAAAATAAAGTTATCGGGAAAATTCCCATGTTCCAAAGAGGGCTTTATCTTTCGAACTAGAGAAACGGCTCCCCACCGGTTTGACTAAAACCATTTCAAATCTAAAACTCAAAATCTGAATGAAATTTAGTCAAAATGCTACAGTAAACCAATCAGTTTTTTGGTCCATCAGCTAATTTTTAGTTTATTGACCAGTTTTACAAATTCACTGATTTTGAACTTTTAAAATTTGAAACCCACCTGTTTCACCGTCTTATCCTCCAGTTTTACCGGTTTATTGGCCGGTTTTCAAATTTAAATTTTTAAACTGAAACCAGCTTACTGTGAAATTGGATTGGATCGGTTTCACCGAAAATCATGAAAGCCAACCGGTTTTCAATGGTTTTTTTTTAATCAGTTGTCAATGGTTTGGTGAACCTTATCCGTGAGTTGAGTGCTCCTTGTCATCTCCATATACCCACTGCACTAGCAGCATTCAGAATGTATATGACCATTCATGCACTGAGCACAGGACTATTTCATGAAAAAGTGCCGAGTTCATAGCAGTTGCAGCCTCAGAAGCACATTCTGAATCTTGTATTCCTATGTGTACGGCGTAGCAGTGGCATTTGCACCCTGATTACCCCTTTGTCGCCATTCCTGCACTGTCACGTTGATTGCTCTGAATCTTACATACAGGTTGATGAAAGTGAAAATCCTTATCATCACTTAATAAAAAAACAAAAATCATTCTGCAGTACCCTTGGAATAGTATACTAGACTACATACAACTGGAATAATATAGATACAACTGGACAAGCAATCTGGTGTAGCAGTAGCATCTGCAGCGGGTATGGAAATAGCACATGACATCCTAGGACAAGCAAGCAGTAATTTTTATCTGGTTTCTGATTGACCCTGTTGTACTTTGTTAAAATATGGAACAGAATCAGCTGATGCTTGACCCTTTGAGTAGATCAGTAGAGGGCAGACCCCACTATCACCCTCATGGCAGCGAGCCACCGCTGCCGCAGACGATCGAGCTTACAATATTTCTTAGTACAATATATGGCAGCAAAGCCACAAATGTATTCAAATTAAGGAACTCAAATGATTTCCCGGATTCTTATAAAACTGGTTAGTTTCTGTTTGGCTGTTAACATGACACTATTTCTGACCACCATTTTCGTTATGGTAATAAACTTGTTTTGTTGGATGGCATTTCAAAAGTTAATTTAGTATGCAATCTCTAAAGAACGTGGCTAGATTCATGTTTCGTCTCTCAAGACTCAAGAACCAACAGTGTGCGGAATCCCAGCCAGAATACTGTAGCAAGGTTACTGTATCTAGTGCGGCAAACACTGTATCGCGAAAAAACGCTGGGAGAAATCCCGTATCCCTGGTTTGAGCAGTGAAACCAGTTTAAAAACTCAGCTTTGGAATACAATAATAATTCGAGTTAGCTTTTTTACGCGAAGTGAGGACAAAAACGTAAGCAGTTATTCTGCGAAATGAGATCCGCACAAAGTGCGAGCGGGTATGGAGTGGTATTCCGGGGTGAATGTTACACAGTGCAAGTGGACTTGAAGCACGCAAGCAATTTACTTGGATTAAAGTTTTGGCTAGGCAATATGCATGATTCTCCCTGTTAGATGGAGTACATAAGCTGGGTGATGACACAGAGCCACACTTGCATTACCGCTTTTTTTCCTCTCGTTTACTGTGCCATTATGTTATCATTGAGATTTACATAACGATCAGTTTGATTAGTGTTTATGCTCTGCTCTGACTCATAGCCTAAGCCAATCAGGTGCCAGTTCATATCAGCTTAATTATATGAAAATCTTTCTCTAAGGATCAGAGTCATTTGCTTCGAATTCGTCGTGCTCATTTAGTTAGTTTTATTTTATTTCTACCTTTTAGTGACCAGTACTACTATGGATTTTTGCCAATTACTGACTCCATCCCAAAATGACTTTATTTCTAGTTTTGGTCAAACTTACCTTAATACAATAATAAGCCGAGAACACTCGCCAAATAACTTAGGTCCTGTTTGCGTGTTATATTTTTAATACTAAGGTATTAAGAATCTATGACTTTAAAAGTTAGTGTCGAGCAAAACCACGGTTAAGAAAAAAGATGTCAGGAGTAAAGTTTTCAAAACTACAAAATAGCTGTACTCTATATAAAATTACAAAGTTTTTTGCATTCAAACACCTGCTTACTTTCTAAAATCAGAGTTTTTGACAAAATCATAGTATTAATTTAAAATTTTAAAAATACTTTGCATCCAGCATGTCTTGAAATTATTTGATGTCTTTGCTGCTTGTGCCGGAGATAATCAAATCATCGAGTAAACTCTGGCAATGAATCGTTATTTGGCTCTGCTCCATATGTAAACTCCATGCCACGTTGCTACGCACGGCTCCTCTGAAACCAAGGTAGCGTTCTGTTCAGGAGTTTGTAATGTATTATGATTACAACGTAATGTGATTCTTTTAAAACCTGTTTGTTTAAACTTACATTGTAATTAGATTCCCTGTAATCAGATCCTGTCCAGTTCAAACCTGATACATCTGTAACGACCCAAAAAAATAAACAAAAGCCCAATTAAAAGCCTATTTAAAATCCTATATATTTTCCTGCACAAATCCTACAGAAAACCCTGTTTTTCTCCCTCTCATGTTAACCTCCACGTAGCCGCCACCTCCCAAAACGCATCTGGCCAGCCCGCGCTCTCGGCAGATTTTTTTTAGCAGAAAAGGAAGAGAGAGAGAGGGGCCTGCTATAGTACTCAGGGCCGAATGTAGTAATTTGTTTTTTTAAATCTCGTCTCGTATTGATCGAAGCACACGAGAGGTGAGGTGCTGCAGTAATTTGTTTTTTTTTAATCTGATGTGATTCGGTTAGGATTTTGATTATGAGTCAATAACAAAAGTTGTAGATCGTGTAGTTACCTTTTCAACGAGTCCTCGTTTGCATTATTTCATTGAATATAGAAGAAGTTATGCGCATTTTAATATCGTGGTCGAATGCGGTTTATACTAACGCGCTGTAGAAGATCGAACCCAGTTTTGGGGACCCTAAATTCCAAATTTTAAAATATCTTAATAACAAAAGATGTAGATAATTTCGACACCTTTCCAAAGAATAGTGATTCACAATTTTTTTTATTGTGCATTCAGGGAGATATGACCTTCGAAAGTCTACTGTTCCTTTTTGTTGCATTGCAGTTTCAGTGACTAGATTCGGTTTTTATGCTATATTTTAAGAAAGTGCTAGAGGCCGAATCTGGTTAGGTCAGTATGGAGGCGTTTGTATTATTTTTTATGATCTTTCTAGAGAGTATTTATATGATCATTTTGGTGGAGCAGAAGTTGGAATTTTCTCCCTGCAGTTTGATCTAATTAAAAATTGTAGTTGATATACTTTGTTGGTCCATTGAATATCAAAGTTGTAAAAGGTTAATCATAGATGTTCTCTGTATATTTATTTGCTATCGTTGAGTATAGGATTATACTGTTCTATATACCTACATGTTTGATTGAGTGCACATACTAAGTTATATATTGCAAAACAGGTGCCAGTACTTCGGATCATCCGTAGGGCTTTTGTTCTTCTTCGGTAAAGAGGCAAGTAAATGTAGTCGGTGGTTTGCTACAGTTTTGACTTGCTATTTATCACCTACATCTTTATATCCAAAATCATACAACTATAATTATAATTTATATTGTATATCGTTATATATGATTCTTCTATTGTTGCTTTTTGATAGATTCAACTATAAATTAAGATAAGATGTGGTTGATATATTCTATTATAAATGAAATTGATGTGATGGATATCTTTTCACCGTAAGTGAAGCATATCATGATTATTGCATTACATTGCAATTGCATCGCATATGAAGTTTGTCGTTAACCTATGCTTACCACTGTACTAATACACATCGTACGTTCCTGAGGAGGGGTGCGATGTAAAAGTGGACATGGTATTGCATTCATATGCATTCATAAAGTGAAGCTATTTTTATTTGCATTCGCATGCAAGAATGGAAGTGAAGATAATATTAGTTATATTCTGGATTTTGTGGAGAAGATATGGATTGTGTTGCCTTCATGAGGAGTTAACTTTCTTTTATGTTACTCTAACTATCATATGGATACATTTAAACTATTGTTTTAATCAGTATGTGATTTAGTAGCTTGTCGAAACAATTTACTTGCTGAGATGTTTTATCTCACCCTTGCATTACTCTTTCCAGTTGCTTGATGATTGTTAAGAAGGCAAGGGGAGTAGTTGCACGACACAAAATTCTTTAATTGTTTTAATGTTTTAGTTATTTGAGCAGGTTAGCTTTAATTAATCTTGAGAAAGTTTTCCTAGATGTGGATATTGAACTTATTCCTTGGTTGCCGTAAGTCTTTTCGATAGGCTTAATTCACATATGACTATTACCGTTTTGCTTCCACGATGCTTTCGAATTTTAAAAGAGACACTGTCGAATTTTACCTAGAGTATTTGTTGGTCATTTTGTGGTCTTAGTGACATCCTGAAGTGTTTGTAGATTCTGAGGTGTTACAACACCTCCTCCCTCCTCTCACCCTGTAATCAACTACACAGTGCTCTTCCTCTTTTCATATCGACTCAAAGCTGCTTCTCGCTTCTTCCCCGTCGACACCCACGCGCTGTCATGGCAGGTCCCATCCCCGAGTCCTTTGTAGCTCCCCCCCCACCCCCCCCCCCTCCGCTGCCCAAGCCAGCAAGCTCCGCATGCCGCTTTGCTTGTTCTCAAGATCTGGTATGATCGCGCCCCTGGCGAGTGACTGCCTCTCTACCGCCTTCCGCTCCATTCCCGCCGACTAATGCGCTGCTTGTCACCCTTCCCCGCCGGCTCCATCATGCCCATCCCCCCCCCCCCCCACTTCCAACCTAGCCCCAAGCTCCGGCTGCCATGTCGTCTCTCTCCCCCAGCCCCGTTCCCCGTCGGCTTGGTGCCTGGCACATCACTCCTGGGATCTGGCTGCCATGGCGAGCGCGACACAATCAAGTGCTCAAATCGTTGCTGTATGTAGAGCAGGACGTCGACGTGGATTTGTCCGGCCGCTGTCGACAATTGTGGCAAAAATCTCAAAGCAAGCTTTTCATTCCATTACAAAAGGTGAACCAAACAATGTCAGTAATATGTTACTTTGTTTACGATACCGACGTCTTCTAATTATCATATTGTTAGCAACGGAGCACGGGAAGGAAGAGATTCGGCGAAGAAGAACTCGCACAGGGGAAGAAGAACGACGAACAGAGCTGAGGAAGAAGAGATTTGGGGGAGGATTCGGTATGTCTGTATTATTCCCAGCTTAACCATTTCAGAGAGATTACAGGTAGCTTATATAGCCAACACGATCAACGACCCACGCTACACCCACTCCGGCCCACTAAGTCTCACATTTGGCTTAGCCTGGCATTTGGATTTGAACTCAGTCGCACCGGGCACCTAAGCTGGCGCCAAAGCCGTGCTGGTCACCTGAGCTGGCGCAAGGCAGAAGGAGCTGTAACATCCCGCCACCTTGAGATGCCGCTTGCCCCCAAGCTGGCGCATACAGAAAACCTTGCTTCAGTGGAATCAGATCCTCCCATGATGCCAGACTCACATCCAAATCCGACCACTGAATCAAGCCTCACTTCACCTAGTGGGATCCCGGAGTAACAGTCCAGTGATCCAGCACTTTCAACGGAATCTGATAGGAATGAGGAGGTGGCAAGGTGTCCACCACAGCATTTTCGCTGCCCACAGCGCGTCTCAACTGGGAAACATGGAAAACTAGATGCACCAAGGAAGAAGCAGGCAAATCCAGGCTGTAGGCCACTGGACCAACTTTCTGAAGAATATGGTAAGGTCCAAAGAAGCGAAAAGACAGCTTATGGTGAGCACGATGGGCCACTAAAGATTGCACATACGGCTGCAACTTAACAAACACCATGTCTCCCTCCTGAAAGAATTGACCAGAGCGTCACTGATCAACAAACGACTTCATCCTTTGATGAGCATGATGAAGGTGTAATTTGAGCATGATGAAGGTGTAATTTGAGCACATCCTGCATAAGAGCTCTCTCAGCCAACCATTGCTGCAGATCTTCCACAGGACAATGATCACAGTTGGTTATTCCAAAGTGCCTAGGTAATTGATCATATAAGACTTCAAAAGGAGAACAATCCAAAGCAGTATGGAAGGATGT
This sequence comes from Zoysia pacifica, assembly GCA_001602315.1. Lineage (NCBI taxonomy): Eukaryota > Viridiplantae > Streptophyta > Magnoliopsida > Poales > Poaceae > Zoysia > Zoysia pacifica. Next base: position 362,702 of record BCLH01000028.1, read on the forward strand.
GTTGTACCAAAATTCAGCAAGTGACAGCCAAGCAGTCCATCTAGTAGGATATGAACTGACAAAGCAATGAAGATAGGTTTCAAGACATTGATTAACTCTCTCTGTTTGACTATCAGTCTGTGGATGATATGCAAAACTCATCTTCAGCTGAGTGCCACTTAACTTGAACAATTCCTGCCAAAAATGGCTTGTGAATATTCTGTCCCTGTCAGAAATAATTGCTTGAGGCATCCCATGGAGTTTATAAACATTGTCTAAGAACACTCTAGCAACTTTGGCAGTAGTGAAAGGTGTAACAAGGGCAAAAAGTGAGCATAGCGAGAAAATTTGTCCACCACTACAAAGATGCAGTTAGCTGAAGCTGATTTTGGCAAACCTTCGATAAAGACCATCGAAACAATGTGCCAAGCATGATTAGAGACAGGTAATGGTTGGAGCAATCTAGGGTATTTACTTCTATCAGGTTTAGCTTTCAGACAAACTGAAAAGCTGCCAATAAGTTCTTAACATCAGACTTCATACCAAGCCAATAAAAGAGCTTCTTAAGTCTGGCATATGTAACAGAAAACCCAGAGTGGCTACCAACTGGACTGTTATGAAAAGCCAAAATAATCTAATGCTGCAGAGCAGTGTTCTGACCAATATACACTCACTGCTTAAAACAAATAATACCATTAGATAGTGTATAATGGCCTTCTGCTTTGCCCTGAACTGAAAGCTTAAGTAACAGAGAATTAGCCACTGCATCATTGGTATAACTCTGAATCACAGCTTCCAGCCACTGAGGAGACACAGAAGAAACAACAAGCAATTGTTCCATAGGCACCGGCCTCCGAGGTAGAGCATCAGCCACCCTATTGTCTGTTCCTTTTTTATAAACAATATTGTACTGTAATCCCAACAATTTGGTGAAAACCTTTTGTTGCCAAGTAGTGTTCAGTCTCTATTCATTAAGGTGGATGAGACTTTTTTGATCAGTGAAAATGAAGAATTCACCATGTTGAAGGTATGAACGCCACTGTTCAATAGCAATTAAAATTGCCATGTATTCTTTCTCATAAGTAGACAGGCCTCTAAGTTTAGGACCTAGAACTTTGCTCACAAAGGCCAAAGGATGACCATCCTGCAAGAGAACTGCTCCTAACTCTGAATCACAGACCTCAGTTTCAATACCAAAAGGCCTGGAAAAATTTGGCAAGGATAGTATTGGAGCAGTGCACAAAGCTTCTTTCAAAGCTTGAAAAGCAAATTCATGAAGAGCAGTCCAGATAAACAAAGAATGCTTCAAGAGATCATAAAGAGGTCTCCTGATAGGCCCAAAATGCTTAACAAATTTTCTATAACATCCAGCCAAACCCAAAAAGCTTCTCAATTCCTTCACATTAACAGGTGCTGGCCAGGACTGAATAGCTTCAATTTTGGCTGGGTCAGTAGAGACTCCCTGCTTGCTAATAACATGGCCCAAATAAGAAATTTGTTCTTTCCCAAAAGAACATTTGGACATCTTAGCCTGCCACTTATCAACTCTCAATAAAGCCAACACTTGCTCAATATGGTGTAGATGAGCCTCCCAAGAAGGGCTGTAAATGAGGGTGTTGTCAAAGAAAAAAAGAACACATTTCCTTAGAAGGGGAGCAGGTGTCACATTCATAGCACCTTGAAAAGTTTCTGAGCTGCACACAGCCCAAAAGCCATCACCAAGAATTCAAAGTGCCCATGACGAGTTTGGAAAGCTATATTATATTCATCACCAGTAGCCATGCGAATCTGATGATATCCAGACCTTAAGTTTAGACTGGTAAACCAACAAGCATGAGCCAATTCATCAAGCAACTCATCAATCACAAGCACTAGATACTTTGTCTTTTGAGTGATGAGGTGTTTATAATCGACACAAAATCTGTAAGACCAATCTTTCTTCTTAACCAAAAGGACCAGAGAGGAAAAGGGACTCAAGCTAGGCTGGATGATACCTGAGTTCAGCATCTCAGTGACTTGCTTCTCTATTTTAGACTTAAGCTGAGGAGGATATCGATAAGGTCTAACTGAGACTAGCATAGTACCAGGCAAAAGAGGCACATGATGATCACAAGCACGAGAAGGTGGTAAACAAGTAGGGGCCACAAACACATCACAGAACTTAGTGACCAATTATTTAATATCAGCAAGAAGCTGTAAAAGAAGTTGCTGCTCATCGACAGACAGATCTTCAACAGCAAAAATCTGCACAACTGAGCAAGAAGGAACAGCAGGTAGGTGCCCCTGAAAAGTGACACGGCCACCTTGATAAGGGATCTCAATCCATTTCAAACCTCAGTGCACTGTCATAGGGCTGTGCAACACTAACCAATCCATTACAATGATTAAGTCGTAACCAGAGATAGGCAAGAGCTTCAGGGAGAAACAGAACTCATACCCTTCCAGAGACCAACAGGCACCACACAATTCCTTGTCACAATATAGAATGTCACCATTGGCCACACGTACTTTAAAAGTATTGACCAAAGTAGTAACAGTGCCCACATCCTGTGCCAAAGAAGATACAATAAACGAGTGAGAGCTGCCTGAGTCTAGAAGTACAGAAATAGGCCGACCCTGAATCCTTTCAGACAACTGCATGGATTTAGAAGAATCTACTCCAGTTGCTGCAGCTAACGACAACATCAAGCAAGAAGAATCATCCTCAGGAGATGAAACTGCAGAATTAGACTGAACTGAATCATCAGATGGAAGTAGATCCCAGACTTCCTATAGCACGTATAACTGCACTGATGGCGAACACTGGTGACAACACACCCACTTGTCAGCACACGTCTCGCACAAACCACGAGCGTGTCTGAAGCGACGAAGCAGCTGTAACTTCTCCTCAGTCGACCCAGTATGAGTAGGTCCAGGAACACGACGATCATCATATGGCATAGGACCAGATGACTTCTCCGCTTTACGTGGCAGTGGCAACGGAAAAGCCATTTGTGGGCTAAAATGTGACCCTGACGCATCAGCGCGACCAAATTCACGGCGAAGAGCAGGCGCCATCGCTTCTTCCTAAACCAGGGCCAAGGAACAAGCCAAGTCCAAATCAATTGGTCGTTGAATTATGATCATGGACTTAATACTATCCTTAAGCCCATCAATAAAGCGCATAGTGAAATACAACGAATCAGTGTGAGGAGTCTCGTAAGCAGGTAGGCAATCCACAAGAGAAGAAAATTGGTCCACATATTCAGTTACTAAACCAGACTACCTAATGTGAAAAAGCTAGCGAATCAAAGCCTCATGCTGCTCTCGACCAAAACGTTCATGTAACAGCTGACAAAATATCTCCCAAGAGGAATTCTGAAGACGTCTCTCAGCTGACTGTAATCAACGCGCTGCAGCCCCCTCAAAATGCATAGAAGCAACGCGAATATGCTCCAGCCTATACATGTCAAAGTACTTCTCACAGCGAGACTTCCAGGGCTGAGGATTTTCTCCTGAGAATGTTGAAAACTGGATCTTCGGAAGACGCCATGGACGAGGAAGAGCAGCATCACCCCGTCCATCCAGCATCGAGGCAGTCGACCCACTAGGTGGACCTGCAGCAGGTCGATGAGGATCCTCACGCGGCCATCGCGGGGGAGGTTTCGAAGCAGGTGGTGGCCGAGAACAGGGACCGCGGTCACGAATTTCCACATCAAACCATGGGCCCGACGAGGTATCTCCAACAACGATGGACGGGGCTGGTGCCGAAGGGCCTGCACCAGAATCTCCAGGTGGTGAATTGAAGATCCCACGCTCCAAAAAGCGGTTGATGACCTTAATCTCCAGCTTCAAGTCATCGAATCGCTTGGTGAGCTTCGAGCGACCCTGCTCAGCGTCAGAACGAGCCATCTCCAGTGAGATGAGATGCTCCTCGGAGCAGTGCTCGACCTCCTCAATGTGGCACTCGACCCCGTAACAGCAACCATCCATTTGGTCACCCAAGCATAATTCCATCTTCTGCAGTTCCTCAAGCATCAGCTGCATCACCGGTTCCACAGGAGGGTCGGCGCGAGGACAACGGGAGTAGTGGAATGGGTACGGCTCCGTAGAATCGGTGTCTCTGATACCAAATATTAGCAACAGAGCAAGGGAAGGAAGAGATTCGGCGTGGAAGAACTCGCGCGCGGGAAGAAGAATGACGAACGGAGCTGAGGAAGAAGAGATTTGGGAAAGTGTTCAGTATGTCTGTATTATTCCCAGCTTAACTGTTTCAGAAAGATTACAGGTAGCTTATATAGCCAACACGGCCAACGGCCCACGCTATACCCACTTCGGCCCACTAAGTCTCACATTTGACCTAGCCTGGTCTTTGGATTTGAACTCAGCCTCACCGGGCACTTGAGCTGACGCCAAGGCAGAAGTAGCTGTAACACATCTGCGATACAATTTCTGAACCAAACATCTCTCAAGTGGAACCGTGGCACCCAACTCTGCACTCCAGCCCTCGGCGGAGCATGTATAATGCCTTGTGCTGTTGTGCAGGCGTCAACACCTCATGCTCACGGAAGAAGCCTTGCAGAGACGCTGATAGGTGGGCCCACTCCTTTGTTGCCACCTCTATTTTTCTAAATAGGAGTATAAGTATTTATAGGTTTAATAAGAGTCAACTGTATTTAACTTTGATTATTAATAATAGAAAATTAATGTTGTTTTATCATATAGATCATGTTACTCAAATAGATACTTTATATTATAATTTTTAGATATTAGTAATCAAAATTTATAGAATTAGACTTTAAAGAAATAATTATATTTAGGAACAGAGAAAGTACATTGCACTTGTTCTTTGAGCTTACCGTTGAGAAATAGTCACCGCTGTCGCCACCGTTGCCTCCACCGACGGTGTCGCCCTTCCAATCTCGCACACTAAACAGTAGAGATTCAAGTGGATATCAGTGAGTACTTGTTGATCAAACTTCTAATTTATTTTATAATTAATTGTATCCGACTAAGAATACAAGATGAAGTAGAATTTGTTTATTTTAAAAAGTGTTAGATCCATGAAACATAAAACTCATCCTACTAAAAAACAGCTCTACGCGTGAGTAAATAGAAGGGATAATACTCATTGTAGACTTTAAACTACAGTTAAAAGCTCAATTTTATCTTTCAACTTTAAAAAGATTCAAATTAATCTTTTAACTTTAATAGGCTCAAATTCATCTTTTGTCGTCTGACGTGACTGCACACATGACGCACCCCATCTTCAATTCAATTTTAAAATCTAAATTTCAAATCTATTTTTTCTCAAATCATAACTTTACCTTTGGATCTGTTTGAACCATCATCTTTTTTATAATTAATGCAACAAAAATCATATATGAATATGTTTTTAAATTATATTTAAAAGTATAATATTTCTACGTAGGATATATATGTTCAAATTTAATAGTTTGAACATATTTTATATCCTGCTTCATATTTCCACAAAATTGACTCTTAACACCAAATATTGAAAATACCATTTTGTTAATGCAATGAAAACATAAAAAAATACAACTTTTTTACATATCGTTTCAACATAATCCGGCTCCTTATCGACTCACGGCCTCCGTCGCTTCGAAACTGTGCCGACTTGTCCTCCCTCCAACGGCGCGCACGGCGACTTCGCCTCCGGCCGCCGCCGCTGCTCCTCTACAACGCCCTCATCCGCGCCCACGCACTCTGCCTCGACCTCCGCTCTGCGCTCGCCCTCCTCGCCCGCACGCCCCGCTCCGCCATCTCGCCCGACGCCCACGCCTTCGGATTCGTCGTTTCGTGCGTGCGCCGACTGCTCGCGGCCCCACGCTGTCAGCTTCGTGTATGACGTCGTGTTATGTCCAGGCATGTCCCATCATCGGCTGTAGGGACCGCGCTGTCACTAGTGGGTACGCGAAGCTTGAGTTCGTGAAGGATGCCGCCCGCATGTTCGACAGATTGCATGATCCAGACTCAGTTCTGTGTAACTCCATGATGTCAGGTTATGGTGCCAGGTAATGTGGTATGGATCGAGCTATTTTCTGCAATGAGGCGAGCTGGGGAGAAGCCAGATGGGTACTTCCATGGGTCGCTTAGTCTCATCCTTTTCGGACCCAGAAGCATTTGCTTTCACTCAAACTGTTCATGGAGTTTGTGTCGAGGAGGAGGGGGGGGGGGGGGAATGATTATGGCCATCATGTATCGAGTGTGCTTGAGACCATGTACTCTTGCAAACTGGCAAGTATGAAGAGTTGTTTGATCTTTCTGACGGATATGTTATACCAGTAGGGAGCCTGGTAGCATCTTGATCACGAGTATTTTCTCAGCATGTGCTTCACAGCTGCTATTGGGCTGTACCAGGGAGATCCATTGTTATGCAATTAGACATCGAGCTTATATGGATATCAGAGTTTTGTCTTCACTGCTGGATGCTTATGCAAAATGTTGTTTGGCTGAACAAGTGTACATGGTAGTCTGCCAAATGCTACATAAGAACTCTGTCATGTGCAACATGGTCATATCAAACCTTGGACTAATGTGTTTGCAACTAATGCTATTGAAGTCATTGATGAGATGGTTCATGATGTGATTAATGCTAATCGCGCTGTCTTCTCTGCTTTACATGCTGCTTGATGTCATGCAGGACTTTTGGATGAGGGATGGAATCTATTTAGGAGAATGAGATGAATTCCACATTTGGTCAGCTCAAGGAGGCATATGATCTTATACAGACAATGCCAGTGCTGCCAGATTGTGGTGTTGGGGTGCATTGCTTTAGTGTTACTGTGTCCATTGTGATTCTTGGCTTGGCAGAATGGTGACTCAAAAGCTTATTGAATTTAATCCTGATAAGGATGCTTACAGAATCATGCTCTCAAATCTATATACACAGGGTATGTGGTATGATGCTCATAATGTTAGGGCTGATTTGTCAATATGACGATGTATACAAGAAAACAAGAATCAGTAGGGTTGCTGATGTGAGGAAAAAATCCCTGGGATTTCCGTCACTGAAGCACATATGGTCCATATATTGTCATATTCTGATACTAGACCCTCTAAAACTCCACTTATTCAATTTTTCTTAGCATCCTCGTTACTTATTCTTCTGTTATCTGCATACCATGTTTTCTTTTGCCATGTATAATCATGCTATGCTTAATTTGCTAACATGAAACTTTATATGGTAATTCTTATTGTACCCATGTTAATGTCAGGGATAATCTATAATTTAGAGAATTTATTGATGCAGCTATTCTGATTTGACTTATGCATATTTCTTATTTTGTTCTTATTATTCTGCTTGCACATTGTTACCCCTTTCGTCTGCTATTATAGTATGTTACATGAAGATCGGTCCTTCACCAATACGACTCCATGGATGACCTGCCAATCAGTTGTTATTACTACAAGCCTAACTCCAAATCCTCCAACTACCTCTTTTGTTTTATTTTTGTTATTTGAAAAGGCAACCACTTCCTTTAGTGTTGAATTCAGTAATTTCACAGAATTCTTTTCAGCACTACCATGTTCTGTTATTTTGAAGCACTTCAGACACACGCAACCATCAAGACAAGAGTAGTAATGTAACAGTTTACAACATTTTAAAAATATACTGAGCAGTTAACTACATCCCTCTTAAGTTGCATATATGTCAACACTTTAGTCCTGATCTTTAAGGAAAACAACTGAATATTAATGTGATGACGTGTTTCTTCTTAATACTCAGATTATGATTCTGTAACAGTATGGAAAACATGCCATTTTTAATGGCATCAAAGAAAAAAAAAATTATCCCACAGATTGATCAATACTGGGACATACCAGGGATATAATGATTTTTCTGGGGCTTATTATGGTGTAAAAAATATACACTCAAAGTATTTTACCTATTGTTTTAGTAACATACAGCAGAACGTTTTCCTTTTTATTTAGATGGTGATACTCCATACTCAGTCTGTTAATTATGTTGTTGGAATATAAAAATCATAGTACTTTACACTCACAACATCAGTGTTAAATATTAAGAATTCGATTAGTATTTTATCCACCTGTCTTGAATCAGCACTTCAGCAGTTGACATGCTGTTTCAGCCTCTGTTACCAAATGGCCTATGTCATGCTGTCCTTTTCAGTGTTTTATGTTTTGAAGTTTCAGGAGTACAATCCAACTCTAAACCTTGTAGAATAGGCCAAATGTTGGAAGGCAAAGACAAGCTTGACTCCTTCAAAGTCCATTGGGCCTGCCCCTAGCTGGTCATTATCTTATTGGACTGTAGCTGGTGGGCATTGTGAGAAGAATTAATCGTCTATGATGTCATTTTGCAAACCTCCAAACCATGCAAAGCTTCAGGGAAGTGGAATTAACAAGGGACAGCTGCAGCAGGCTGTTGAATAATCGGCCTTGACAGGAAGCTGAAATTTCAGAAAACTTCAAAGTACCATACAAGCATTAGAAGCCTAGTTGGAGGATCAAATAAACTCCCCAGGTCACCAAATCCATTTGCATTTTCTCTTGCTTACCATGGACAAACATGGCTTCCTCTTCTTTCTCACATTGCTTCTGCAACACCTCCATATCTGCTCTGCGTTGCTAAATTCGCCATCGCCATGGCAACCCATGCAGTGCAATGATATATCCATCAACCCTTCATGCAGCTCATTCCTCTATGTCACTCCTAAAGGGCGTAACCTGTCTACAATAGCCTCTGTCTTCAATGGAAATGCATCCCTCATCCAGCCGATCAAACGTCGCTCTGGATTGGAAGATCTGTTGGTGGGTGTGCCATGCATGTGTGAGGCGATCAGTGACAATGTGACTGCTCTGTTCCATGACACAGAATATTTTGTGGAGCAGGATGATACACCTATCACTGTCAGTATCAACAAATTCAGTGGCCTTGCAATGAATGTTGGTGATGGCAATAACCTGACTGTGAATAAAAAAATTACAGTTCACATGCCATGCGGATGTTCCTCTACAGCATCATATGGAGTGTTGTCATATGCAGTGCAGGTGGGTGATACCCTTAGCAATGTTGCAAGCTTGTTCAGATCAAGTCCACATGATATCATAAATTTGAATCCAAGCTTGGAAGATCCTGATTTTATCAAAGAAGGGTGGATCTTATTTATTCCAATGGGTGTTGTTGGTTCTTCTGAGAAAAGTAAGTCATTGTTACTCTTAAGCTTTTTTTTTTTTTTTTGAGGAAAAAACTTCAGCATTTTCATATTTGTATTTCTTGAAACAATTTAAAACGTCACATGAGGCTTTACTATGTGATATTAATACCATTGGGACTCAACATTGGTTAAAAGGAAAGATGTAGATTCTTCATGCTACCCCAAATCTGTGTTGCCTATTGACATTTAATCTTCTTCTATCAATATGATGTGTGATAAGTTCTCTGGTATTAAGTCATACAAGAATCATTATTTTCTGTCGTTCTGCTAAGTGTAAGCTGAATTTTCCGATCTATTTTCTTGGCTTGATGACTTTTAGAGGGTGGTAGTCTGGCAGTCATAATAGGAGCATCCATATCAGCTGCAGTACTGCTCCTCTGCTTGTTCACCTTCATTATCCGTCTGAAGAGAAAATCTTCTCACCAAAATATTGAAGCGCCAGAAACCAAAATGGACAGAGTTCCCAGCAACATCAGCATTGCTGCCCTGGAGAGCCGTTTCTTTCCATCCATGAGAATTAATGGTCTTGTGAGCTACCTTATTCTGTTTCTAGATTTCTAGCTAAACATATACATATCTTATTTCTGAAGTGGTTGGTTGCAGATATTGATCCATTCCAAACAGAGCGGCCTGTGATTTTCAGCGTGAAAGCAATTGGAGATGCTACAGCTAATTTCGATGAGAAAAGAAAGATTGGTGAGGGAGGATATGGCAGTGTCTATCTTGGTGTTATTGGAACACATGTAAGATATTGCTGTAGCATTTTATGCATGTTACTTGAATCATGCAACAGCAAGCTCCTTATGTGTGACCATGATTTCAGGAAATTGCTATTAAGAAGATGAAAGCAAGCAAATCTAAGGAGTTCTTTGCGGAGCTGAAAGTTCTGTGCAAAGTTCATCATATAAATGTCGTATGTACTTTATAGAATCTAAAAGGAAATGGGTTATATTTGTGCTGATCTGCATGAAAAGGAAAAAAAAACTAACACATTATTACATGTAGGTTGATTTGATTGGTTATGCCGCTGGCAATGACCACCTGTACCTTGTATACGAATATGTCCAGAATGGATCGCTGAATGAGCATCTACATGATCCTTTGCTGAGAGGTATGCAACAGAAAGAGAAGGGTGTCAGAGGCAGCAGTATTCCGTCCTGTAATAAAGTCAAAGTGTAATAACTTTGACTAACAACATCTTTATGAATATTAGGACGAGATATTGCTGTAAATACTTTCATTAAGAGCAAATATATTGGGTTGCATCGCACAATCGGTTGTTAGTAAATAATGTTTATAGGACCATGATATTTTAAGAAAAAACTGATGTTTATTATCATGGGAATATTTTGGAAGCATGGATTTCTGATCTACATGAGCATGAGCATGAGTATATATTTTATAGTTACACCATCTAATTTTCTCGTGAAATGTTTGTAGGTCATCAACCTCTGTCATGGCCTGCAAGAACACAAATAGCATTAGATGCAGCACGGGGGATCGAGTATATCCATGACCATACAAAAGCCTGCTATGTACATCGTGACATCAAAACCAGCAATATTCTGCTGGATAATGGACTACGAGCTAAAGTGTGTTCCTTTCTACCACTAAATATCAAATGTATCAGTTGGAATTCGGGCATTTTTCCTTTTTCATCTATGTGAATTCGTGTTTTATGCATCTGCATTTTTCCTGTTTGATAGGTTGCCGATTTTGGGCTTGTGAAGCTTGTAGAGCGCAGCGATGAAGAAGAATGTATGGCAACTCGTTTAGTTGGAACACCAGGCTACCTTCCCCCTGAGTGAGTTTGTAGTTAACTTTTGTTTACAGGGTCAGCTGCTGGAGTTTCACTAGTAGTAACCATATGAAGTTAATTTTACAGGTCAGTTCTTGAACTTCATATGACTACCAAGTCTGATGTGTATGCATTTGGAGTAGTCCTTGCGGAGCTGATCACTGGACTCCGTGCACTTGTGCGAGACAATAAGGAAGATAATAAGATGAAGTCACTAATCTCAATTGTAAGAGCCACTGAAAACAATCGTGAATGTTATTCATTATAATAATTTGCATATTAATCGTCCCAAAGTTGCAAGTAAGAACTCTAATTCTGTGGACAGATGAGGAAAGCTTTCAAACCAGAAGATCTAGAGAACTCATTGCAGACGATTATAGACCCCAACTTGAAGGATAATTACCCCATAGAAGAAGTGTGGAAGGTTGGTGAAAGTGTTTATACCTACTGATTCATTGAAACCTGTTTGTTAACTGATTTTACATCCCTGTTTTGTAGATGGCAAACATTTCGATTTGGTGCCTAACTGAGAATCCATTGAACCGACCTGAGATGAGGGATATCATGCCAACAGTGTCTCAAATCCATTTGACATCAATAGAGTGGGAAGCATCACTTGGAGGTGACGACGAAGTATTTAGTGGTGTGTTCAACGGTAGATGATTACACAGCACTCTTTCACATATTAATGAAGAATGTACTCCTTTTGATTTTATTTGAAGGAGAATAGTTCTTGGATTGCAGTTGAGAAATTATTTGATTCTTGTAAACCTTTGAATTATTGTTGCTTTCTTTGTGGTAGGCTTGGTTTGTAAGGTTGTTCGCAAATGCTTTCGCATATACAGTATTGATACAACTCTATGTAGATGCATGTAATTATGTCAGGATATAGCCATAAGTATTTGCCAGCAATTATTGGAAAGTTTGCATTGTTGGAAGCTAGATTAACTGTATTCATAGTGTATTATAGAGTAGTTCTATTGGTCCAAAATTGGTGGAATGCAATGTGAAGTTAAATTGATGTTTTTATGCATGGGTATGGATGCTTCGAACGTCTCCATGAATTTCTAACTTATTTATGATGCTATAGTGGGAAAAAATAAATAATTTGCTTATCAGCATACTATGATTAATATTTGTATTGGAAGGAGATGCGACGGTAACTTGTTTTCAGTACATGGTTTAATCATGATAAGCAAGGCACGTAAAATACTGGGAAGCTAGCCTGTTCCCTTTTTTTTTTTTGGCCCTTTTTTCTTGTGAGAAGGCCAGTCATTTGTTCTTCCCTAGATTCGCTTCTGAATAGCATTAGGCCCATTGTTTGTAGGTTGCGATGTCGGAAAACACGACAGCACGAAACCAATTGCGACCTCTTTGCTTGTCATTCACCCCCGTAGTTGGTGACAGCTCGGAATGCTTCTCCTGTGCCAGGCAAGGGCAACAAACACAAACAGTTGATATAGTACTCCAGCCTCTAGGAATAACCAAGGTAGAAACAGTCACTATCAAAAAAAAAGTTAGAAACAGTCCACAATTACTTACAAAAAATTAAATTGATAAATAAGCCCCCAAGCATGGCGTCTTTGAACTTGTTTGCAAATGCCATGCGGTTCTTAAACGCGGCCTGTTTCTATTTCATATCTCTAGATTAGACGCTTTCAACTTTGCCGTCCGGTGCACTTATTAAACTTTTGGTGACGTGATTCCCCGGTATCTAGTACTATACATATTCTTCAGCAAGGTTCCAAATTACAAGTGGCCACGGCCGGCTACGCATAGTACAGGATATGTTAACATCGGGTGCTCCGATTTGACGTAACACATTCCAAATTATTGAATTCTATTTTGCGAGGTGTAATATCACCTGTCCCCTGAAAATCGGTATAATGCCAGCGGTCACAAAAACCCTTACCATTGGAGAACCAGGCTCCTTTTTCTCCCATTTTATGCCCCGTTTGGAATGGAGAAAATAATTTTGTTCATGCATTTTTTCTGTGAAATTGAACTAATTCCTATAAAATTTCTACAAAATTTATGTAAAATTCATACGTTCCAAACGGGACCTTAGTGTAAAAGACTGCAAGAAAGTTCCAAGTGTCAATGTTTTACAGTGTCCAAAATGCAATTAATTTGAATGATATTTAGTGTAAAAGACTGCAAGAAAGGTCCAAGTATCCATTTTCTTGAGAAATCCGCATCATGGTTTATGTAAAGGAAATGATGGTAATAGATGAAAGATTTCAGCTCAGGTCCTTGGTATAGCTCACGTGCAACAATACTGACAGAGCAAAGCACTACCCCAGAAATTTTATCAAGCCCATGAAACCTCCCTAAGTTCAAAGATTCCATCCTACCAAATGCAGAGCAACAAATTACTCAGCTCCAAGGAAGTTTAGAGCAAAGACATGCTGAGTCCACTAAATTAGAAATAAAAAATGAATATGAAATATATTAATAGTTGTAACTATGAGTTTTGCAGTATGCAAAGCTGAGGTTTGGAGAGTATTTACTGGTACTAAATTTGGTATTCTGCTGCCGCTAAAACTCTCTTATAATTACATTCTTTGGGATTTCACCTCCATAAGAGTGGTAATAGTTGCTGGTTTGCCAAACCTACCACAACCACTTAGATTAATATACTACTCCATAGTAAAAAATCGAAATGTACATTATGATATTATTTTCCTAGATTGACTATAATAGCTCCTCTACTTACATAACAATAATTTCTTTTCCTGGATACTATCATTTATAGCCATTAGGAGGGCATCATGAAGCATGGGCCTTATCATATACTCAGCTATTATTTTGTAGAACATTTTTTTAGTCAGTTAAATATTAGAAAACAAAACATTACTAGAATTTTATTAAATGTTAGAAATACGAGAAGGAAGAAAGAATATGATAAGACCTTTCTGAGAACAATAGTTATCATGCAAAAACATTTACCTGAACAGAACCACTAAAAATAAAAGTTAGGACAGGCAGATGCAGCTGTTTTATTAGGCTAACTGTTGCTGTTGCTGAAGCAGATGCAGCTGATGCTGAAGTAACTGAGGGCAACACTTGATATACAAAGAAGCAGACATCCTGGGAGAAATAAATCAAAATATACAGTAAGATCTCGATATTTTGGGAATAAAAAAAGGGCAGCCCTGGTGCACGTAATTCCCTCTTACACTGTATCCGGAGAAGGGTCCGACCACTTCGGATCTATTACACAGTCTTTCCCTATATATCTGTGAGAGGCTGTTTCAAGGACTCAAAACCTGTGGCCTCATGGTCACAAGACAACCTCATTAGGCATGACTAGTTTGGCTAGTTCCCCCAAAGATCATTAGGCGCGACTCATGCTTGGGGAAGGTGGAGTCGTCAACCTTCTCGGGCGAGCTCTTTCGATTTTTTGGGTGAACATGGGGTCACCCCATGCGACCCAAATCAGTAGATTGCGGTCGTGGAGGAGATGCTTGATGGGGGCCGCATGGTTTGGACATGACCTGTCAAGCATTTTCTCAAAGTGACTGAAAATTTTAGTTAATTAATTTCGAATTAATCTGCTCATTACTAAATAAAATAATAATTCATTAATAATCTGAAAAATAAATTTGATAATTAGTTAATAATTAATTATAATAATTAACTATGACAATTTTACATTTAAACCCCCTATACTTATTTTTAATTATAAATTAGTCCCTACAGAATGACAAATTTACATATAAACCCTTGAACTTTTTTTAATTAAATTTTAGTCCTTAAATAATTTCATAAATTACAGATAGGTCCCCAGAACTTAATTATTAATTACAGATTAGTCTCTGAACCTTATAAATGCTATAACTTTTAACCCGTAACTCCGATTTTAGTGAATAATATATCAAAACGATCGTATCGAAATAACCTATGCATTCACGACATACTCATACTGATCTTGGTCTATTTTGTTGCATTTAATTGATTGTTTGTGCTTTCGTGCATTAGGCGACTTCGTCTCGGACCCGCAATACAAGGATTTCCAGCAGCAGAAGTTTGAAGCAGTTGAATACTATTCTCAGGAGCAGTAAGGCAAGTGTCTTTGACCATTTTGTGCCTATTTTACAAAACCTCTATCTTATAGATTGCATGCTTGTGTCAAACATAATGCGCACCTACTGTTAGGAATTCAACTAGTTTCCTTATTATGCTTTGTCGCCCTAGTTTACTTTTTTATTAGATAGATTACATGCTTAGCTTGTTGTTATCGGGATGGAAAATATTAATTTGATTTATTATCATACTTGCTTTTCGAGGATTAATAGGTTATTTAACAGTAACTTAGAGATGAGTGATTTGAGAGATATGATTGGTGTAGGGTTGTGTGCGAAGTCATCGACAGTGTCCCTTGGTATGTTATCTTCTCAAATCTAAGAAACGGTTCGTGGAACGACCATCTATGTGTTACCGTACAACAACGAGCTAAGAATGGACGCGGCCTAACGTAGTAAGTGGTGAAGACCAGTTCTGTGCATGCCAACCGATAGAGCGGAAAAAGCGGGTTACGCCTGGATCCGGCTGAAGAGAGATATGTAGAGAAGAGAGATCCGCCTGGAGAGAGATGTGTGGAAAGAAAAGGTTACTCTCAAGAATCATCTGACATAAGAGAGGGCCTTTCTAAGGTTACGGTTAGTGCCTTATTAGGTGAAATCTCAGTGAACACGTACAAACTGGAGGAAGCCATAGAAAAGTCTTGAAGTGATCTCTTGGCCCTCACACCAAAGGAAGTGTGCGAGTGCGACAGCACAAGCATAATAGAGATTTCTTTAGTTCACCAAAAAACGGGAGATGAAATCACTTCTCGTGGAGAATTGTGTATAACCTCTGCAGAGTTAAAACTATTATGACAGTCGTGCTTACAGTCACGAGCATTGCATGAACCCTTACATGATTACTGAGATTTTGGTATGATTTAGTTGGTGATCACAGTGAGATACTGTGATGGGTTCTTATGTTGATGCTACAGCTGGGTAAGCTGTAGACATGATTGATCTATAGACGCGATGTCTTTCACTTAGTAAATAGGTGCTTAATAGAATGTTTGTCTCTATGATGTGCTTTTATGCAAAAGAAACATACTGTTTTTTACTGCCTTTTTCTTGTTTACTGCCACATGTCATATTTTTCCACACTTGTTAAGTACATTTCGTACTCAACCTTGTCTTTATAAATGTTGCTCAGTAAAAAGAGCAATCTGGAAGAACATTGAAGACCTTGGAACTGAAGTCTAGGCGAGCTACTTTGGTCATTTGCTTGTGGAGCACAAGACGCTTTATTTTGTTTTCCGCTGCTTTGGTTTGTAATAATTTATAAGACTCTTAGTCGTTCTTGTAATAGGTTAAAATTAGTTTATTCGAGATATAGTTCAGTTTACCATTAATGAAGTCGTTTTATGTGTGAAACTTGATTCCTAGACACACATAAAAGGTCATTTGGTTTTAGCCTTAAAACCGAGTGTGACAGCAGCTAGCCAAGAACAAAGGGAATTGCGCTCACTGGAGCCTACGAAAATGCCTGAGGCCCGACCGAGTCGGGACTGGGGTTACGAGTCAAGTTGCGGGTCCGACTGCTTCCGTGGCAGTCAAGAGAGATGGCCACGTGAAAGTGAGCTAGCTGAAGGGCTCTAGCAAGCCCACCACTTGTGCGAATGGTGTTACGAGCATCACAATGGCACCAAGGCGCCGATGCACCGAGGATGCTGGCCGCTGGGTGTGCTGGCCTGCGCCTTGTGGGCTGCTTGGTGCGGCATTTTGTTCCATTAGCTTGCTGGCAATGGAGCGGCAGGGCCGGCTGCTATGTGCCTACAATGAGTGGCACTCGAGGGCCGACGGCTCTGGTTGCTGAAGTTCGTGGTTGAGGAAGAAGTGCAGCTTCTGGTGGGTCTCACAAAGGACCGAGTTCGTCTGGGTTGGGGCCTCGTTGAGGATGAGTGCCTTTGCCGCGATGTTCTCAACCTAGCGCTCGGACGAAGGTGCATCCGTGCCCACCAGATGTTCTTAGATTGGCAGACGGTCGATGCTGGGCCTAGTGGTGCTCGAGCTCCTCCTGCTCCTTTCGAAGCTTGCAGTGTACCTCCTTTAGGTAGATTGGGCAGCATTTGATCCACTTCGCCTTCTTTGCAAGGTATGTCTCAAGGCAGTAAGGTGAAGCATTGTTGGTGGGTGTGATTTGAGGATGCGTGGCTAGAATGCTCCAATAGTTGCACCATGAAGCATTCCTTAGATAGGTCATGGTGGTTAATGGTGGCGGTGAGACAGCGAGGCACCTGCTTGCAGGAGCGGACGTCGAGGCCATTTGCCTGCATGCGGAACGGGCAGAACCGTTTGCTGTCATGGTTGGTGATGAAATCCAGACTTTCGAAGTAGAAAGCCTAGTCGATAGGGTAGGTGGGGACACACCAGGAGCTATGGTCAGCAGCGATAGTAACCCCGATGTAGGATGGCAATGGATCGGGTTCGGGTAGGGTGGAGTGAAAACCCACTTGCGACAAGAGAGGTCGCGGGTGCAAATCGAGACCCGTAGCCGCACCTATCAGGTTTCTAGTGGGTCTCAAGAGCTCGTCGGGTTCTAGGGAGCTAAAGACATAGCCAAAACAAAAAATAATTTCAGGACCAAGAATGACTAATCCGTACAACAAAGCGAGCTGAGTGGATAGTGTGAAAGAGGTAGGGTTAGGTTGGTCAGCTAGGTTGAAAACTTCATCTTACTCAACTTTTACCGCGGTGGGATGGCTAAAAAATATAAATGTGCTTGTTTCGGGTGCCCGACGATTCATCTGCGGGTGAAATAGAAAACCGCCCCACACCCACGACTTTTGCGGGTCGGGTGCAGGTGAGACTCGCGGATGAAAAATGCCAGCCATGCCCGCACTTGATGGGTGAAAAAGCCGCGGGTCCCCGCACCCACAGTTTAAACTGCCATCCCTACCCCGACGTCTCTGAAACAATGGTGGGACATAGTGATCTCCCTACGATGGAAATGAGTGGAACCATGGACTCAAGGGGAAACATGAACAAGGCCTCTACCTGGCGGAGCAACTGCCCGTGCCCGTAAGGAGACAATAGCTTAACCAACAAGATTCGTGAGATTATCCTCGACTCCTGATTCAGGTGTTCGTGTCCTACTTCTAGCAAAGGAAAGTCGAGTGTATTGAGTCTTGAGGGCTAGGGTTTGAGAAATTACAAAGGCTTCGTCCTTGTGCAACATAGGTTGGGACTGTAAGACCCCGGCCTCACTTGTCTTGGTCACAAGCTAGGGCCTAGTCACTTAGGTTGAATGATGCCATCTCGTCGTGTTTTACCATGGTCTCATCCTGTGGGGCGGAGAAAGTCACCACTCATGTAGCTGGCATCACTGCTCCGTCATGTTGAGGCACCCTGTAGAGGCAGAAACAGTGATGTGAAGGTCCATTCCATTCCCCTGCCAGGTGGCTGGCCTTGTCCCTCCGTACACGGTCGTCCCGAGGCGTGATCGGGTCAATATTCTCCAACATGTAGGTTAGGTAGCTGGCTCAAGTGCCTCTCGACCAGCAAGGGTCGGGGAGGTGAGGGTTAACTTTGTGCTCGAGTCCTTTACTCAGACGATATTGAGAAATAGTCCAATCTATAAACCGTATGTGGGACTACAAGGGTCGAGCACCCTGGTACTAAGTATCCGACAATCTTCTTGTAGCCTCTCTTGTTGTCTTTGCTAGATGACTTCTGCTACATGATCTAGGGCATTCTTTTTACCATCTTTGTCCTCCTTTGCAGTGTTAGTGATACTTTGTCTTGTTATCCCTCGCTACTTGATCAAGGACATTTCTTTCATGTCACCGCCACAGCTTATATGCTTCGATCTGAACTTCTTTGGCTTGACTCGACGGAACTTCAAGGCTCCACTCCACGATAACTTTGAAGAGTAGTTTTTGGATATTTAGCTAAGTTTCGCTGTTGCTTTAATTTTATTACTACAGTGTTGTTCTCCCCTTGAAATGCAATACTATTGAATATGCCTTGCATTTGAGGGGGTATGTTAAAGGTATTACAGTCCAGGAGCTTTATTGTACTTTCGCTTTCGAGGGTTTTCTCTATACTATATATATAATCCCCATTGGGGCTGGGATCAAGACAATCCATTTCCCTAGCAATACTTTCATACTAAAAAATAATCTGCACAAATTATTAAGGCAATGTAATTAATAGCAAATCATAGAGTACCTAGTAATCAAGCCTCCAAAAGTTTAGTAGTTAGAAATTCTGAGTACTCCGACTCAATTTAGAATCATATACGCAACTTACATAGCTGTTATCCAAAGTCAACCTAGCATGTATCTGAGGCGGTGGGGGCTAATTGCCTAACATTTTAACACTACAAAAACTCATCACTCATAATTAATTTCAGCCGCAAAGCTTCTGCAATTCTGTACTGATTTATATGTTAATCAGTTCAACATCGCTCACTAATAAAACGTAAGATCCTTGCAGTTCCAATGGATCTCACAGAGGTAGTATTATCACTGTGCTGGCAAGTTGTAATCTACAAACATATGCAAAGTAAGGAATAAAGTATTATTAGGAACATCGAAAATCATCAATCAAACAAATGACTGTTTTTTGAAAGGTGGAACTTTTTTGGTAAAAAATATTACATCTCACCTTTTACTAAGGGCAACAGTTGTAAAGTAGAATACTATATTTCAGTCATGACAGGGAGGCTCACTTGTACAAAAAGAAAAAATCTTAATAGAGAAATGAAACAGAGAGAATGAGCAACTTGAAAACAACATGATATATTCATGCAAATGGAAACTAATCAAGTAATGAACCTCATTAGGGTTGAATATATGATAAGAACACTTGTAATGGTATATTCTTGTTTTCAGCACTATCATGGAATGATTCCTTCAATGATCCTGTCATGATTAGGCGCAGCTACCAGTAGCACGTTTTGTGCCAAAGCCATAGTTTTTGAGGTCACCTATCCAAGAGGGTTCCCAACACTGCATGGTGACAAAAAGCTGTAATTAGTAATCACGCCTTTTCTCCTAGGTGTTTTCAAAGTCAAGAAATTAAGAACACTTATCTCTCTTCCTAATTTCTCCACAACATTATGAGCAAGCTCGAGACCCTTGTTCATAACATAATGAGGTCCAGGTCCCAAGCATATCTGACTGTAACTGACCTTCTTGATCAGTAGAAATAATGTTCAACATTTCAAGCAAGTTAAAGGATCTCATCTAGTTTAAGAGTATTATAGGTTGGCAGGATGTCGATAACAAGGAATAGGAAAAACGAATACGGTTGTAGTTGTCACTGATGCTAGCTTGAGTATTCAGATCATTTATTTATAGATAATAGTCATATGTCTTTTTGCATTGTTTTGGTTTAGAGCATAGATTTTATGTATATGAAAGAAAACTGATTATTTTGATTTTGTGAAAACTAATTGAGTTCAGAACTCTTGTAGCTCCTACTATTTTTTTTTCAGGTATTATGATTGTTCATCATGAACAAAAATTGTGAGTCATCAGAGCACAGATCAAATATGAGGTTAGTATCTTGCATTAGCAGCAAGATTACAGAGAGATGTATCTGGCCAGCAACTACAAATTAAAGTTGGCTTGCAAATTGACACTACTCAAAGTGCAGCAGAATAGCGAATCACTGCCTTCAGAGTACAAAAAACAAAACATAGCAACTGGATCTAAGTAGGCCTTCATGGGAGTTGTGTAAACTACTAAACTGTGGTGAACTGTATGTAAACAAAGGGCCATACGTATCTCCTCAATGGTCGATTTCATACAAAACTACATTCTAGCCACTATATGTTTAGCAATGGAACCCAGCTAACTCATTTAAAAGGATGCTAAATAAAATTATATGCATGCATACATACTGTGTTTTGGAAGAGATCAAAAGCATCGCCCTGATTTCTTCTTTCCAAAGATCACCTCCCACACCACTGGTGAAAACGGGCCTTTCTTGTCCAAATGGTCTCTGATGGACTTCTCATCGATAGCAAAGTTCCTGTCCTGGAAGCTCCTCACAAGATTCTTGCCCTCATCGATCCCCTTCGCCTTGCATACCGAATCAACCAAGCCCACAAATGTCTCGGCGTTGGGTGAAAGTCCAGCCTCAAACATCTCCACGCAGATTGCAACAGCGTCATCCAGCCTTCCCCCTTTGCATAGGCCCTGTATCAGCAACCAATAGCTGAACGCATTGGGGATGACCCCGTTCCCCTGCATCTTCCGGAAGATCCTCACAGCGTCATCCAGCTTGGCCGCCTTGCAGAAAGCATCCACAACAGCGGTGTAGATGACGACCTCCGGGATGGCGCCCTTCTCCCGCATCAGGCCGAACAGCTTCATGGCATCCTGCACCAGCCCGTTCTTGCACAACCCGTCGAGCATGGCGACGGCGTTGGGTATGAGCCCCGTCTGCTTCATCTTCCTAAAGATCTCGTCCACGTCCTCCGGTTGCTGCTGCGGCGGTGGCGGCTCGCTCTTACACTGCTGCCGCTCGGCGCCGTCCCCTGCAGCGGAGGCCGCGCCGCCGTCACTATTCCCCAGCTTAAGCTTCTCCAGCAGCGTCTCTCCGACTGCCTTCTGCGCGCTCCGCTCAGGCGGCGGCGGCTGCTGCTTCGCCGCAGCGGAAGCTGAGAGGGGAGCTTCGGGCGGTCCCATTCCGCGCCTCGGCGGCGGGGGAAGAGGATTGTTCTCTGGGTCGGCACCAAAGTTGAGGGTGCGGAGGAACGCCTCGTCCTCCTCATCCTGCCGCGCCTCGCGGATAACCCGGCGGCGGCGGTCTCCTGTGGAATAGGGACGCCGGAGCCCCTCGCCACCGCCCAGGCGGAGGAGGAGGCGGAGAGCACCCGATCTCGCCGGAATCTGGAGGCTCATCTCTCCTCCCGTCAGCTTCTCGCTTGTGGCGGCGGAGCACGGGACGAGCTGGGGACAGGTTTGGCCGTTTGGGGTTTATGCTCCGTGCCTGATCCGTGGGTCCCATGTGTCATTCACTTATCTCTGATGAGGGTTTGTGTGAAGTGGTTCCTTGAGTTACGACTCCTCGGCATGCCTGGGGACTGACATGCGAAATGTCCAAGGCAGTTTTGCGCATTCCGTCGAGCACCTTAACGTCGCTCCTCCCGCGCTCCCTCAACCCTCACGTCGCCGTCGTCGATCTCGTCGCCACCCACATTACTGCCAGCGCTGAGGCGGCCGTGCCCGTCGAACTCACCCGCCTGCTCCCTTTCCTCGGCCAGGACGAGCTCACCGGCGTCGTGCTTCGCGCGGGCTACTCCCACCCGCTCCCCACACTCCGCTTCCTCCTCGCGCTCCCGCCGCCGCTCCTGCCCGCGCCTCCGCACCTCGCTTTCCTCGCGCATTCGCTCGCCGCCTCCCGCCAGTTCTCCCACGCCCTCGACGCTCTCTCTCACCTCCTTCGCCTCCATCCGGGCCACGACGCGCTCCCCACGCTCCTCCGCGCCTCCCCAATCGCGCCGCACACCTCCATCTCGGGCCTCCTCGTCAAGGCCCTCCTCCGCCGCGCCCGTCTGCGAGACGCGTTCCGTGCTGCCCTCCGCGCGGCCGCCGACGGCGCGGCCCCCGACACCGCCGCGTTCAATGTCCTCCTCGCCGCGCTCTCGCGAGCGGGCCGGTTCGATGAGCTCTGGGTCGCGCGCGCGGCGATGGCGCGCGCCGGTGTGCGGCCTGACGCCCGCACGTTCAACATTCTTGTGGCCGCGCTCTGCCGCACAGAGGATGCCGAGCGAGCGCAGGAGTTCCTCGAGGGGCTGGAGGAACAGGGGTTCGAGCCGGACATCGTGACATACAACACCCTTCTTGCAGGCTACTGCCGCAGGGGGAAGCTGCAGGATGCGCTGCACCTGTTCGACGTGATGCCGTACAGGGGCGTACCGCCGGACCTGGTCTCGCATACCATTCTTATTGACGGGCTTTGCAAGGCCTGGAGATTGAAAGATGCTCGTCGGATGTTCGATAGGATTGTGCGAAGTGGGTTAAGCCCTGATGCTGTTGCTTATAGTGTTCTGATCACAGGGTATTGCAACGAGGGGCAGCTGAGGGAGGCGAGGTTACTGCTGATGGAGATGATTGGGAGTGGGATTTCATCAGTAGGATTTACTCTCAGGGTTGTCATTCAAGGTCACGTTAAATTTGGGAAGCTGCTCACATGCTTGAACATGGTGGCACCATTACGGAAATACGGCATTATGATTCCATTGGATAGTTATAGTTGCCTTATTGGTGCATTATGTGATGATATGCGCCCTAACGCTGCGAGGAGTTTGTTGCAGTGGATGGTAGAGGATGGGCACAGTCCTAATCTGAAGATACATAACATGGTTGTGAATAGCTTCTGCCAGTGTGACAATTTGAAGGAGGCTTTCGATGTCAAGGTTGAGATGAGTTCTCGACAAGTGAAACCAGATTTTGATACTTTCAAGGCACTCGTAACTAGCTTTTGCAGATTGGGAAGGAGCTTGGATGGTGAGTCAGTTATGGTGGAGATGATTGAGTCAGGTCTCCAGCCAAACGAGGCTATTTGTGCTGCCTTGGTCTTTGGCTTCTGCAATGAAGGAGACCTCAATAGAGCAGAATTGATTGTGAAGCTGTTTGCTCTTGATTTTCAGATCCGCTGTAACGACAGCTACAATGCTTTGATGAGAGCTTACTGTGAGTCTAGGAGCACGGCAGAAGCATTGGCACTGCAGGATAGGATGTTAGAACTGGGTTTTGTTCCAAACAGTGAAACTTGTCGATCTATTATCAGTGGGCTTTCAAGGACCCTTTCTTAAAGCTTCTGATATTTATTATCATGGAAGCCATTGGTTTCAATCACCTCAAATGAGTGGTCTATAGGGATATTCAATGAATGATTATCTCAAAGCACAGATGATGTTGTTTGTATGCACAGTTTAGGGAAGGAGGATGGATATCTAGCTGAAATCTGTTTAACTGATGCCGACTATGTTGATGCAATGCTGCTTTGATCGATTTGCTGAAGTGCTAAATTAGTCTATTTAGCTGAAATTATGTTATACATGCTAGATGCATAGAGCAAAATTTTTCATGAATGGGAGATCATGCATTCCCATAAACTCCAGACGATAACTTCGCTGTCAAGGGGAATTCTTACTTCATTCAACACAATGCTGTGAGCACATTGCCATTTTCATCAGAGAAACAAGGTTCAGAAGTTTCATGTTACTCTTACTTATGCACCAGGTCATCCTATCAATTCAAAAGTTTCATCTATCAATTAGACACATTCTAGGAAGCAAATATTGTGTAAAACTTTAACTTAGTGCCTATTAGGATTCTGTTGTGTGTCAAACTCACCTGCTGAACTTTACCTAGACTAGGAGAGATTAGGGAGGTTCTCTCTATGTAAATAGATGGCAAACTGGTATACATAGTCATTTGTTATTCTTTTTCTTTTTGAAACTATCATTTTTCTTAAAATGCCCCACTTTTAATGTTAAGGAAGGGTAGGCATGGATTATCTTTTATTTTTTGTTGGTGTATCCATTCATTTACAGTAGTTCACTCCAGCCATGAAAGGTGAGAGAAATGTTTCTGAAAGTCCATGAACTAGGCCACACGAAACGGAACGAGATGGAATCAACCCGGCCCAGTTCACCAAGCCCAGCGGTTGCGAAATCGTCTTTTCCGGACTTCCATAATACATACTCTAGAGCTTCCTGTCTCGCGGAATCTCTCACAGGCGGTGCCGTGAGGACTGGACGCTGTCAGACCCTAGCGATGACCGCCGCCCCCAACCTAGGATTCTTCACCAGCAACTTCTCCTCCTAGCCTGGTATGATGGTATCTACCACACTTTTAGCCTGTGCGTTGTAATTGGCTGATTGCAGTGCGAATCGTCTGAATGCCCATACCTAGTCATGTAAGTGGTGCAGGTTCCTGCTCCTCGAGGGAGTTCACGGACCAGAAGCGGCTTGAGATGTCCATGCAGGAGTTCATTGACTGCTGGGTTGCGAACTCAGAGGATTGCGATGGCTCCTTGCTGTATCGGAAAGACTTCATTAAGGTCGGTCCTTAGTATGATCCGTGTGTTCCTAGTTGTTCAATTTTTGGTACCTTAACATTAGCTACTGTTTTGGGTGCTGTTCAGCATTGTTTACTTCACTGTGCACTATTTTTTTATCAATGAATGATACAATGAATACTAACTCAGAGAGTGCCACAAGAATTGAGGTGCACTGTAACGACCTAAAAATTTCACATTTTCAAATAGTAAAATTCCGAAAATTTAAATGCATTTCACAATTTAGATTAGAATGAATTTTTTTTAAAATAAAATACTAAGGTTGCATACATCTCATTTCATGTCATTGCATATCATTTAAATAATTATTGAGTGAATAAATAATTAATCAAGAATTTTTTTGAAAATAAAGAAAAGAATTAAAAGAAATAGAAGGAAAGAAATAAAGAAAAAAAATAGAAAAAAAAAAGAAATCCCAAACCCCCGCTGGGCCTCACCCCCTCTCCCTCCCCGCCGGCCCACTCTCCCCCGCGCGGCCCAGCCCCGCTCGCCCCGCGCCCCTCCCCTCCTTCCTCTCTCTGGCACGCGGGCCCTGCCCCTTCTCCCCAACCCTCTGCCGCCGCCGCCTCCACTCGCAACCGCCACACTGCCTTTCCCCACGCATGCGCCAACCGCCGCCGATTTCCGCGGGGACGAAACCCCACGCCGCCCCGACTCAGCCGCCCCCTTCTCCCCTATAAAAGACCC
>BCLH01000028.1:394368-487673 GCA_001602315.1 Zoysia pacifica
GACAGCGACGGCGCGCAGACTCGGGCGACTCTCGCTGGGTGGCTGCCTTCGGACCGGTGGATCGCGCAGGGGATCGGTGACACGCGCGGTGCGGAAATCGGCGCAGAGCAGGCAGCGAGAGCGGGGGCGACGGGAATCGAGGAGAAGCGGCGCGGAGGGAAGGCGACGGCTCCAGGGAAATAGAATTTGCGGCGGAAGAAAGGAAGTGGGGGAAATGTGATGGGGTTTAGGGCTGAGAGGATATTTATAGGAGGGTGAAAAATGGGATTGTGAATTAATCCGAGATTAATTAAAAATCGCAAAATAATTAACAAGGCTGAAGGAATTTAATTAGAGACGAAAAAATATTTAGAGACCCGAAAATTAATTTGAAAAATTCCGGAAATAATTTTAGTCATCGTAAAAATTACGCGGACTAAATTATTTCGGCACCGGATTAATTTAGTCGAACGGATTTCGGATTTAGACGGAACGAATTCAGAACGAATGAATTTTCGAACAGATCGAAATATTGAGACAGACAATTAATTAGAGTGAAAATTGAGGAAAGATGCCACTTTATTAATTCGAAAATTTGGGATGTTACAACTACAAAGTTGCATAAGAATATATGGAAGACATTCGAGATATATGTGATGATTTTGGGGGGCTTTCTCAATGCAACCTGTCAGGTAGCCACTCCACTATTGATTAATCACATGAACAAGTGATTGATTTTTTTTTCCAAAACAAATAACATCTTGCATATTTCCAGGCATGAACTTCTATTATTTCTTCATTTTCATAATGCGGCTCATTTAGTAACGCAACCGAGATATACCACATTGAGCAGCCAGGCGATACAGAAATTGCACACCATTTTGCATATAACCTAAAGTAATGCTGCATCAAACGTGGTTGGTACAGATGCTTTCAGTACGGACTTCTATCATATCTCAGAAGATAACCACAACGCTTTTCCAAGACCAAACAAAAATTAGAAGAGGATAGTTTCACAAGTTTATGGATGACATAGTCGAAGGAGTGTGAGATGGGTTGTTCGTTTGTGCGCTGCTTCAAATCTGACTGTAATGTTGTTGATCACATTTCTACTTATTCGTGGACCTGAGGATTTGGTGAGACTGATTGAAAATGTTCTCTCTGATAAGTAGTTGGAGGTGCACCTATGGGTTTATACAGCTGGATTACTTGCAGTTTTTTTACTACAGTTTAACTGGGAACAAGGGGTTTGCGATGTCTGTCACAAGTTTCGTGAGTTCTCACGCTGTATGTCTGTCAAATGAAACGAGTAGTTTGAAAAAAATTAGTCATCTGCACTTCAATTTGTCCAAAAACTTTTTTTTTATGCCAATTTGTCCAAAACTTATCTGCACATAGAAACGTACCGCTACCAGCACCATACGTTTTTTCGTTCTGTAATTTGTTCCGTATTTGATTTGGAATGTTGCTCTTGGCCTGGTATGTCTGGCGCCTTGTCGATGTACCGTACGTAGAAGAGGCTACCGGATCCGCCGATTTCACTGGTGCGACACCAAATTATTGGTGGTCAGAGCCATCCGGGGACTACGAAGCAGAAGCAGCCGCACCGGCAGGGACGCACAAGAGAACAAACGATCACTGGGTGCGTGCCATGCGTCCCTGCTTGGTCCTGTTCCCCACTGTGACTGTCGCCTCTTTGCACCGCCGTCCTGTCCGCCTTTCCTGTGCCACATGATGCCTCTGTCTGCCGGATCGTTAACCGTCGCCGGAGCCTTATCGTATGACTGTTTTGTCTTTGGCCAGCATGCCGAAGCAGAAGAACAAGAGAAGGAACAGCTTGAGATTTTCTCCGCTCCCCAAGGCGTTCCTGCTGGCGATCCTCTGTTCCTGACGAGTACTCGGAGTGAAGTTTCTCACGAGCAGAGATATCTTGGAACAAGAACCTCATACGGATGGAGGTCTGTAATGAAGCTGCATTTATCTTCTCGAGGTAGCAAAATTAAAGTTTGTTGTTGCGTGTAACCGTCTGAAGCAGCCCCTAGTAACTGCATGCTTAAAACTTCTGTTGAGACGGGCCAAGGAGTTGTTGGAGGGTTAGTGGCTGCAATTGCAGTTGTAGCCTGCAAGGCGTGCTTGGCGTCGCTGTCTCGCAAATCCTCCAGCTTCCATTAGCAAAGGAGCCCAGGGAGCAGAGGAATGAAGACTGGGGACGGAGGGCACAAGAATGACTAAATGGCCCTCACTTGTTGGTGGTCTGGTCGTCTAACGGTCTCCTCTAGTGCTCCAGCCGCGATCGAGGCGCCTGCGGCTCCTGTCGGCTGTTGCCTACCCTCTTTTTTTTCCGCCGTCTGAAGCAGCTAGTAGCAACTGCATGCTTAAAAATTCTGTTACCTCATCCAGCCTCATCGGAGCTCAGTCTGTTGAGTCGTGCCCAGGGGTTGTTAGTGTTAACCATACTGAAATCCTAAATCCACTCAAAAATCATTTTATATTCAAAAATTAAAAAAAAATTGATTTTTAGGTGAAACATAAAATAAATGCTGTGTTTTTCTATTTTACCGCTCGGTTTTCTGATTTACTGAACGGATGTTCTTGTTTACTTAGAAAAGCTTTTAAAACAGAATAGTTTCTTTTGACCTACCGCTCGGTTCTACCCATTTTTAGAAATTTTATTTTATGTTTTCAAAATATTATAGTTTAAAAAAACTTGAAAACTAGTTCACGGTGAAAACTAGACCGGATCGTTTTCATCAAAAATCATATAAACATGTCATTGTCTTGCATAATTGTTATTCCCTCTGATGTAAAAAAAAATCGTTTTGAACAACGACATGCTCTTCAAAATATAGCTTTGACTCTTATTTTCTATAAAAAAATACTTATTGAAATGTGGCATATGTATATATTTATAAAAGTATTTTTAAAACAAATATAAGAATATGATTTTCACATTTCTAAACCACACAAATTAAAAATTATTTATTTATCTATATTCTAAAAACATTGTTCAAGACAACTTTTTTAACATAGCAGCTTCCATGAATCGTGAGGTCGTGCCCAGGGAGCAGAGTAAATGAAGAAAGACTGACAGTGGCCCTTACTTGTTAGTGGTCTGGTCTACCAGTCTCCTACTGCTCTAGACATGATCCAGGTGCGGCTGCCGTCGGCTGTTGCCTCCCCTCTTTTCTTCCACTTTCGCTGGCTGTCTTTCTCCTATCACCTCTAGATTCTAGTCGCAGTACTGAACTGAAGCTCGTGGTCCTGGTGATTGAAGGCTAGGAAACCGGAAAAAATGCATATGGATGATGCGATGCTTCTTCTTCACTGCAACGACATGGAGGCAGTAACTTGAACGCGAAGGAACGGACAGATGCCTTGGAAGGGAAATAAGATATCGTGTTGCTTAGCGTTGAAGGGCGGCACAAGTTCTCCTGGTCGATGAAATGATGCTTCTATTTTCCTTTGTCATAACCGTTGGGGTGGGGAGAACCGGACCGGGTTCCTCGGCAGTCGACTGCTCGTGCATGCAGTCATGTCATTGCCGATGCGTAGGACTATATACACTGGACGACGCGCATGGCCCACACGTCGCTCACGACTGCCCTGGTGGTCGATTTCCGAGGATCTCAATCTCCCACGGAATCGAGCAAACTGCTGGGAAGGTTTCGAGACAGGGTTGCTGATAAACGATGCATGTATATACTGATTGCTAATTATAATAACTTGGCTACATTGTCTGGACTTTTACATCTCATTCTTGATCATCACTACTTGATGAACTCGACTTGGTTGGCACTGATGAACTCTTCACCATCAACTCGACTGAGGCCACCAAAAAAAAGGAAGAAAAAAGAAAAAAAAATTACATGAACGATTGATCTCCCTTTTGAGAAATTAACCTTTGGGAAGGAATCAAACAAAAAAGAAACGATTTGGCATGGCGCCATGCCTGTTCGGGGGCTAGCTACGTGCACCTAACGTTCCTCCCCGGCCCGCCGTAGTATAAGTAGTTCCCCCAGACGGCGTTGACGCCGCCCTGGATGTCGTAGCAGTTGGGGTGGTCGGCGGTGACGTGGAAGCCGGCGGCGAGCGGGACGAGGCTGTTGTCCCAATCCACCACCTCCAGGTTGCGGAAGTAGGACGCTCTGCCGAACCCTTCCCCGGCGAAGTGCCCGCTGCCCATCTGCGTCGCCGTGTGCGACCCCGCCGACCGCGTGTTCACCACCTCGCCGCCGAACTGCACCATGCTCGCGTGCGACGCCAGGTGGCTGAACAGCAGCGACGGCCAGTAGCCCACCAGCTCGCCGTTGCCGAACTCCAGCCACCAGTTGCCGTGGTTCGGGTCCTGCATGCATGCATTCCTCAGTTTTTTTTTTACACGAAAATGAATATTACTGTCACCATTATCAGTGATTTCCCCTGATTGAGACATTGACGGGGACCAGATGATGCTTTATTCTGCACCGTCTCGAGTATCTGGTTTGTCGTGGGTCCTCGTGTTTAATTTTTGAGGCCACGCCAGGAGGCCATGAAGAGCTGGGTACCCCAAAATCCAAAACATGTTTGCCCAAGCCAGGTGGTTAAAGGTTTGTGGTGCTCTCCGTGCCATGCATCCGGCCCCGGAAATTTTCAGCTTCACGGCCACTCAACACATTTCTAATCGAGATATGTGAAAAGCAGTGCACTTGGAAAAAGCCGAAAGGGGGCAGGCATGGCTGCTAAAGGGCGGCGCAATGATGCGCCGTGTGTGCTGCTGTCTGCAGCCGTGCTCGCTAGCTAGCAGCTGATGCCGATGGAATGCGGTCGAGCATGGAGTCACTGTACTAGTACCTTCCAGACGAGGAGGCTGATGTCGAACTGGCCGCCCTTGTAGCCGGAGGTGGGGGAGATGGCGGCGCCCATGGCGATCCTGCTGTTGGTCTGGATGAACCCGGAGCAGAGCAGGTTGTAGCACCCCGTCGTCTGGTACGCGTCCGTCGTCCAGTACGTGAAGAACCGGGGCGAGTTGTCCCCGTACAGCTGCGGGCTCACCTGCCACCCCGCCTCGATGGTGTTGAGGTCGTCGCCGAACGACCCGGCGATCACCCAGATCTGCGACAGGCTGAACTCCGACGGCGTGCTCACCTTGGGCGCCCACACGTTGATGCTCGCCTTGGCGCCGTAGTACTCGTCGCCCGCCACGTAGCCCACCGCGTGCTGCAAGCAATGCGACAGAATTTTAGCTCGGCAGGTGGTAAGTAAACCTGTGGCGACAGAGCCGTCAAATCCACGAGGTTAAAAACTGTGCTCCGTCCTTCCTCGCCAGCCGCGGCGGTGATGTCGACTGCGTACTCAGGCCTAACCACGAGATTGGACGTTTTCGTTCCGTAGCTACGGCCGCGACGTGCTTTCCTGCCCTCTACTACTTGTCAGGTACTGAGTGTGGTACGGAACTAAGATGAGCACTAGGTGGGGGCAATGGCGCGCGTTGGCTGGAACGATGGAACAACGGACTGGGAGCAAGAATAGAACGACACGGACCTCGTGGCCGCCGGCGACGGAGTCGCGCCGCACCCTGGAAGGGGACGCCCGGCCGAACCGCCTCGCCGAGCTGGCCCGGAGCACGTCCGCCTCCGTGGTCCGCCTGATGGGGACCGACCCGTCGGGACACGCCTCGCCCGACGCGGCCCACAGCTGCGCCTGCACGCCGGCGGCCGCCGTGCCATTGGGATTGGGCTGGTAGTGGTGCCCCTTCGGCCTCGTCGGCGGGTCCTGCAGCAGCCAGAGGAGAAAGAAAGAGTGGTGAGCTTTTTGGTTTCTCTGTTCGCTTACTAATATGAAGACTCGAATGCAGAGCGGATGAGTGATCGAGCAGTGCTTGTAAAACGTGGATCAATTACCAAAGGCCGGTGGCCGCGCAGCCTGGGGTGGTCGAACGCCGGCTGCAGGTGCGCCGCCACGCAGTCGATGAGGTCGCCGTCGGGGCTCTGCAACAACCGTGATTGCACACTGTCAGCATAACGCCACTCACAGTCACACCTTCTCCGTAAACAAAGAGACAAAAGTTGGAATTCGGGTTGCTATTCGTGACGACAAAGACCAGAACCACACGCTCGCACGTGCCTGAATCGTCCGGAGAGCCGGCTTGTTGAGCCGGCGGAGCAGTGCCTGCACCCTCCTGTACCGCCGGAGCTGCTCGCCGGGGTGGAACGTCGTCGTCGTCGTCTCGTTCACCGCCGCCGACGCGGCGCTAGCCCAGACGGCGCCAAGCAAGAAGAAGAAGAAGAAGAACGGCAGCAGAAGACGCGCAGGGACAATGGCGGAAGCAGCAGCAGCCATCACTGCGCAGTCCTGGTTCGCCGAAACCTCTTGCAGAATGGCTCTTCGCTGCTGCTCTTGGAACCCGGCGGAGAAAAATACATTGGCGCGCGCCGAGGCCGAGCCACGATTGCTTGGGAGTTGGTGCTTCTCCCTCCTCCGAGTCTGGATGGACGGCACCGGCCGCAGCTCGCTCGGAACTGAACTCTGCTGCTCTGCAGCTGCAGGGAGTCCTCGTTGCTTTGCCCAAAGAAGCAGCCGGCACTCGTCCAACCTCTACGCAAAGATCTCTACTTCCAAGGCCGGCCCCTCTCGAGCTCAAACAACTTAACCCGGGAGCGAGTTATATATCGGTGCAACTGCAAGCCAAGCGAAGCCTAAGCCAGTTGGTAATGCTATGGTTATGTCTGGACAGAGGAGAGAGAAGAAGGAGGAGATGGTGTCATGTTAACCTAGGGAGAGACGGCCGGGCCGACAAAGCATGAGGCTTTGCAACATGAAGCAATTGAGAGCGGGCATAATTTACTCGGCCAAGCTAGAGGGCTTTTGGGAAAGGACCCAAATGGAGCCACGCGACGCCATGCAATGGAGTGTTGGCAATGAGTAGCAAGCAACACACAGCATCATGGAAGATCGGAGGAGCGTCTGTTTGCCTCCTGGCGTTCGCGAGGAGGAAAGGCGAGCCATGGACTCATCTCAAGTGTCCTGTTAGTTCACCACTTTTTCAATTTTTGATCGGCAAAAATAAACTACTACGTACATGTCAAAATATAAGCATTTTTAAGTTTGAATAAAGTCGAATACCTTAAACTTTTATTAATAATATCTAAAAAAATAACACAATTTTTAATATAAAAATATAATTTTTACAAAAGTTTATTTCATGATGCATTAAAAAAATATAATTTTATATGAAAAATATTATTAACTTTATATTATTAGTGGTCAAAGTGACAAACGTTTGATTTTGACTAAACTTAAAATACTTATATTTTAGAACGGAGAGAGTAGTATTAAAGTAGAGGGACCATCATGCAGGATATATACAAGGCGTATGAGAGTGTAGGCCAAAGAGGTATGCGTGGTATTCGAGTGGTATTTGACATCATTTGTGTGCTCCTTTGGCTGCTGATCCATTGACACGAGTTGATGAAGTGCTGCTTGAACTTGTCTCTTGTACAGGCGAATCCGATGCGGCGCCGTGGTAACAGCTTTATGAACACACAGACTCATGATGCGAACCGTTTGACCAGTGTTAATTGCAGTATGTTACGGAGCTGTTGCATACGGTGACTTGCTCTGTTGATGCTCCTTTGGTTGTGGATCCATTTGACATGAGCTGATGAGGTGCTGCCTAAACTTGTCTCTTCAACCAGCAAATGCGGTGCCAGGGCATCGGAACTACAATCTCGTACCATTTGACCAGTTTATATTTTATATAAGAGTCGATTTAAAATAGACCAAGTAATATTGTTTTACATCCTATAAAGTAAGACACATATTCGATCTCAAATGTTGATTTATATAAGAAAATATGCCTCTAATTACTGTCATCTGTCAAAACTCATAACTTTTCAAATTGAATTTTTTTAGCAATCAATAATTATTTAAAAACTTTTACCTCTTAGAAAATAAAAGAATAATTTAAACCTCGAGGTCAGTGCGAATGAACAGTCCATATTCATTGGGTTTATTTTAAAATCTTCATTATATAACTGTTCCATGCATGAGTTCTCTGTTGTTTGTTCTAGCTTCATCCATCGGTACAACACATACAAAAAAAAAAAATGGGGTTTATCAAGTTTCTATGTCACCCTTCTAAGAATTAATGAATACGGAGAAGGCTTACTAAGTTTTATTTTGTTATACATTAACCATGCATTGTTCAGATGAACCATAATTCTCCTTTGATATAAGTTTGACCATTTTAAATCCGGTCAATCTTGAGCTACAGGTGTTTCATTGAAGCGTAGGACGGGATGTGCAAAAGCAGGCAGAGCTCTCAAGGGAAGGGGCTGGCTACCAATGCAACGGAGGCAGGGTCCAGTGTCTTTGGTTAAGGCCACCTTTATTTTGTTTTTTGTTCTCTCTCTCTCATCTCTTCTTTTGATCCATCTCTCCTTCCCTTTACCAGCCCCTTTCCTTCATTGGGTTTTGCAGAGAGAGAGAGAGAGAGAGAGAGAGAGAGAGAGAGAGAGAGAGAGAGAGAGAGAGAGAGAGAGCATGCCATAGCAGAGCAGATACTAATACTCACCGGAACTCCCCTTTGCTGTTCATCCGCTGGTTGGTCCTACTTGGAATTGGATTCCCAGGGACGCATGCATGGTCTCTCCATGCCGTGGACCGTGCTCCTCCATGCCCTCGCTTTCACTGCTCCCTAGAGCCTCTACAACGCAGCCACATTCTCCTAGCTGGTTGTTTGTTCTCTGTGACTACGTGGGAGAAAGGCTTCGATTGTGTTTGTTTGCATCCCAAAAGAATTGCAACCTCCGTGACAACATCCCACTTTCTTTTACGCCCTGTTCTTGTGGTCAAGTGCGTGGTGGGCAGAGGGGGGGATGAACAGTAGAAAAACGAAAAGCTCTCTGGACTCCATAGAGACGGCCAGGTAAATTCGTGCAGCTTCAAACACCAATAGTTACCGCCACGATCAGTGGCGGAGCGTGGGTGCAAAGGGAGGGTCCGACTGCTACATTTTGCTACAGGAGCTTCTTCAACCTCCAGCTTGAGCCGCTTTGTCTGCTGCTTAACCGGAGGCAGTGTAGGAGAAGCAGGTAGAGGCGGTGGTCCGCTTAATCTAGACGGCCAGACGAGCTGGAGACAGCGGCTGCGGCCACCGCGGTTCTATAATGTTGCCATCACCTCGTCCACGCGGCCGTGGCTATTTTGGTGAAGGGGACGGACCGGAGTAGTCGATCGCACGAGACGGCGCGCCGTAGCAGTACTGCACGTCCAGCGGCCAAAATTCATCGACCCAGTAACTTTTGCCGGAACCAACAAGGGGGGGGGGGGGGGGGTGGCGGAGCCCTGGATGGCCTCCACGGCGCTCCGCCCCTGGCCACGATGTCCCGGGATCTTTTGAAGGTTTGCACGACATGCCTCTGGCGTGAACACAGCTACATGGCCACCAGCGTCTTGAAATTTTAACAAGATTAAAAAAGAAGCCTGCGGTCATCATGTCCAGCTAGCTGGAACCACAATCCAGTAGATCTTGTGCAAACAGACTACAGAGGCAGTGGCAACACAACACAAAAGTCATTATGTAACAATTTATTCTCAAAGTAAAAAAAACATATGTTTAAGAACAAGCTCATCTCTAAATTTAGTTGTCAGTTGTCGTGTACGAGTTTTTGTGATTAAACCATCTATAATAGGTAGAGAAGTGTTGTGTGTATCCAATTAAAAGATAATCTCATCACTCAAGTTCCCAACTTATGTCCAACCCTCCTACAGTACTCCTACAGTTCTTTTTTTATAAGTGGTTTTAGGTGCGAGCATGGGAATTAAAAAAATTAGAAAAGATGAAATGTTTTGAAAAAGAGGAGAGAAAGAGTGGAGATATATTGAGAAGAGAAAAGTTGTCTCGGTAAGTGAGAACGATTTATAATTTGAAATTTTTTTAAGAGTTTAGAGTTACTTATAATTTAGAATGAAGAGAGTACTAGTTTTATTAAAAAAAAACATGGTACGGAGTACTAGGTAGAAATTTGTTTTAACTTTTGTTGACTGACAATTTGACAAATAATTTTTATAGATTTGATTAAATTTAAAAAAATCTAGTATTTGCACTTTTAAAATTTGTCGAAAGAAATAAGTTAATTAAATTTATTAAAATTATTAATTAAAATTATAATCAACAAAATATAGAAATAAACTTCTATCGAGATGAGAGTATTGTACTGTACTTTGCATGCCAAAACCAGGCCGCGGCATGCATGCCCCGGAAGGACGGGAACAGCCGTCTGCTGGCACATTGGACGAGAGCTAGCGATACGCGGGTGCGAGCCGCAAGGGGAAAAAAGTCGACCGGGCTGCCAGCGGATCGGGAATTCGGATATATGACAAACGGGATTAAAATAGGAAAAAACATGATGATTTTGAATAAAAAGGGGATACAATAAAAACAAATCGAAAAACAACAAAGCTTCCATTCCGTTTCCTTTTTTTTTTATCTCGTTTCTGTTTTCATTTCCACACAGAAAATACGAAAACGAAAACCGAACGGGATGTGACTTTTTTTCCTGTTTTCAGTTATATACATATCACAATACAAGCAAATACGTTTCTTTCTCCTTCAAACACTCAAGCATCTTTACTATTTCGCCATTTAGTCAATAATCAATCAAAACTTAAAGTGATTGTAAAAAACTTTGCAAATCAAACTAAATTCAAACTCGTCAATGAGTTTTTACTCATAATAAATTATAGTACATCTCAACATGGTTTCTCAGATATATTGAAGGTTTGCTCGACGTCGTCAACATGCATGTGGGTAAACACATTGCTACTTGGCCAGCGTCTTGAAATTAACAAGATTTAAAAACGAACTTCGCATGCGCGTCACCAACTACGAAAACTTTTACCCTGCGCACCTGTATTTTTGTAGAACAGTTTCCCAAGTAACAGTCTCTGGTCTGTACACTCTGTGGTCATCATTCCCAGCTGGAACAACAATCCAGTAGATCTTGTGCAAACGCACCACGGAGGCAGTGGCAACACAACAGTCGCTTTCAGCACTTGGCTGCATCTCAACGCGCGCAACGCAAGGGTACAGATCCTCTTTCATTCAGAGAAGCCAGAACTCACGCCCGTTTCAGCCTGCCAGATCTCTGCATCGTATCAAGCTTAATCACCGAGCTGATCTTGTACACCCAACACGAGCTTTATGGGCCAACAGAGGAGTATTTTATATCTGCATCTTTTGGTAGTGCTCTCTGAGCTGTTTTTCTGCCTCGCCTCCGATGATCCAGTACACTAACCAGCAGTCGTAATCATCATCACACACACAGCCTTCGAGCCGGCGGAGGCGTATCGCTGCGTCATGGATTTGGAGGGCATTTCGCTCTTTGTTTATCTACTCGGCGTACTACTCGCTGCCACCGCTCGGCCTTTGGGTGGGGGTTCAGAGCGAAAGGATTAAAGGAACGGGGCGCTGCTAGTGAGCCTGATTAGCTGGTTTAATTATGCGTGCAAGGCTGCGTGGTTGGGCGCTTTCAGCCCCGTAATCTTTGCGCCCACGTAGCGTTGAGTAGTGTGTGTTCAGCGAACAGCATGCAGGCATGTGGGGGCAATGATGCGCTCATGCGGCCATGCCCGTGAAACAGGGTGAGCAAGCCAGCAACGTGCTTCTTTCAAGCAGAATTTTTTAGTCAAAGAAGAATTATATTGAGTTGTAGCTGATCGAGTACATTCTACTTCAAGCATAATTAAGCTGGTCACAAATTCTTTGATCGACACAAATCACCCAATTTCGTTCAAGACCATGGAAGCTTTATTCAGATCGAGCTTAGAATATTTTCGAGTTAGCGCTCCGTGGCCTTTTCCTCCCCCCAAAAGAAGAAAGCAAGCAGTTCGACTGTGTGATCTACTCCTTTCGGTTTTAAAATATTGACACTGTTGACTTTTAACATTGACTATTTGTCTTATTCAAAAAATTTGTTCAAATATATAAAATTTTATTATTATTTGATTTATCATTAGTAGAATTTAAATCATGACTAACAATTTTACATATTAGAATAATTTTTTTGAATAAAATAAATAGTTAAAATTAATGATAAAAGTTAACGGTGTTAATAATTTAAAACCTGAGAGAGTACATTACAATCAATTACTACATCATCAATGTGTGTTAGGCAAGCATGCCGTTGCTAAGCGGCCTAGCCTGACGAAGAGACCGAATGATGCCAGCAAACAAACCCTTGGCCGAGCGTGAGGAAGAGACCAAATGATGCACCGGAGCTCCGTCTTTCCGGGACCGACCGCCAGCCTCTGCCGGCCGGTGCGACATGTCGTCGGCAAAGGATCTGATGAGCTGCGTCTTTTGATCCAGATCGACCTCGTTCCGGCCGGTGACCCAGTTGAATGTACCGGGGTTAATTCGAAGAGGATACGCCGCAGTTGCGAGCACGCATGCATGCTTGACAGTTGCGTGGGGACATACCATTACCAATCAAGTCTTCTCGCGACATTTCTTAACTGATGGCCACAGTTTCAGTCGTTGGTCGATTTTATTTTTCTTTCATTTCCTTTTTGTGAGTTTGTTGATCAGCGTCAAAGGAGGATGAAAAGGTAGGGCTGATGATAACGTAAAGAAATTTCGAAGCAGCTCACTGTAAAGTTCATCCCAGGCGTTCGCTTCTTCTTCTATTTTTGTGTCTAGACGGTCCTTGTGTAAGTGTAATGTATGGAGCCCTTCATTTTTTTTTTATGTTGAGCGAAGTAACATTGCTTCCCTCACCGCTGTTTGGCCTCTGCATCGATCGCTTGGTGCGTGTCCCGTTTTGAACATGTAAACTACTTTTCATTTGAACAGACTATATATATTCCCTCTGCACTCTTTTCAGTTCAGCGCAACCAATTTTGAACAGGTAACCAGAATTCATGCTCATATAGCAGTATGCGGTTACTCCTATGCTTGTTTTTTCAAGATCATGTTTGAAGCGTTTCATGTTAAGAGAGGAGAAGAAACAACATACAAAGTTACAGAATTTCCTCTTGGTTTTTTGGCACCAACTTGTGAGTAGAGAGATGTACGCCTCCATGTAACGCTTGTTGGTGGCTATCGGGGATTGAAGTAGGTAGCAGCCGTAGAAGAACCAACCAACCGTGGAGGTTCTTCATTCCTCTCGCGAAAATTCGTCACCTAAAGGAAAATTCCGTTTTCTGGCAGTGCAAGGAGTGGTGCGGAGGATTTGTTACAAATACAAGGTGGAACCCCACAATTTCGCGGCCGTTCTTGGTCCCTAGCTTCAGATTGGACTAATGGGCTTGCGGTTACGGAGCACATCTTCCATCCTTGGACATTCCCGCGCACGTCTTCCTGGGCAGCAGCTGTAACGCGAAGGTTCGTATTATCCCCCCCGTGAGGCCACAGTCAATACGCAGGCAGTGATTGGCTGGGCGCAAGGACTAGTCACCCTCCTACGTCAAAGCAAATCAAAACTCAATCACCGTAAGGTCTGCGTCGCTAAATTTCGCCGGCTGTTAGTTTTATTCGCTTTTGTCGACCAGAGCCATTATCTAGAACAAGTCTTGACCAGAGCCAGCCAGCAATACTAGTCTTGAGAGCTGAATCAACGAAGGTATCGATTTGAGAAAAAAACGGAGAGCAGCAGCGTGATGGACGTCACCGGCGGCGACGGCGAGATCAAGGTGCTGGGCGCGTGGGCGAGCCCTTTCGTGCTGCGCGTCAGAGTCGCGCTGCACCTCAAAGGGCTGCAGTACGAGTACGTCGAGGAGGACCTCACCGAGAAGAGCGAGCTGCTCCTCGCCTCCAACCCCGTCCACAAGAAGCTCCCCGTGCTCCTCCACGCCGGCAAGCCCGTCCTCGAGTCCATGCTCATTGTGGAGTACCTGGACGACGCCTTCCCCGGCGCCGGCAGGGCCTTCCTCCCCGCCGACCCACACGGCCGCGCCGTCGCCCGCTTCTGGGCAGCTTACGTCGACGATCAGGTAATGATTTGACCCGTGCTTTTTTCTTGGCCCGCAGCTGATGAGCCTCCCTCGTATTCGCCCGCGCGCGTACAGCTGCTGAGCTCGTGGATGGCGATCCACGCGGCGAGGACGGCAGAGGAGAAGGCGGACGCCGTGGCGAGGACGCTCGCGGCGGTGGACGCGCTGGAGGGCGCGCTCGCGGACGCGGAGAAATCCGGCAGGAACAACGGGTGGTTCGGCGGCGAGGACGTGGGGTTCGTGGACATCACGCTCGGGGGGTTCGTGCCGGCGATGCTGGCGTCGGAGCCGTCGACCGGGCTCAGGGTCGTCGACCCGGCCAGGAACCCGCGGCTGGCGGCCTGGGTGGAGAGGTTCCGCGCGCTCGACGAGGCAAGGGCCGCCATGCCGGCGGTCGACCGGCTCGTCGAGATGGGCAGGAAGAGGCTGGCCGACGTGGCCGTCGCCGATCCGCAGGTGTCGTCTACGGCGGCAGAGGCGGACAAATGAACTGAGCGTCGTGGCGTGAGCCGTCAAGCCGTCCCATTTTCGACTGTTCGGCACGAAATAAAACAAGGGTAGCTGCTTCAATGCGTCGAGTAGCTACGGATCTGTTATAAAATAATTTAGCTCGATGCAACGTGGGTGAGGAATCAAAATGATTCAGTTTTTATCTTTCACGAAATTGGTACTCCTATGGTGTTCCAATAAATTCAAAGGCGCGTAGAGGCCCTCCTCTGCGGATCGGGATCCTCTGCATTAGTCAGTAAGTCAATGACACGTGAGATCAGACTCACGTGTCATTGACTTTCAATACACCCACACTAATACAGAGGATCCGCATCCCTTCTCTGCTTTAACTTTGGAGCAGCCTCTGTTCCCATAGCGAACAGGACGAGCTGCTCGCCCAAGATCATCTCGGTTTCGATGGTATCAACAGTGAAGACTGTAGAGAGACAGATTGCGGGAGGACGTGATAGAGCAATATTAGGCCATGTTCGGTTAGAGGGTAATAGAAGCAGAATAGGTGAGAATGAATTTACTTTCTAGTGGTAAATTTAACTAGGAGTGATAAAAGGCTTCGGCCTAGGAATCTTTTCACAAATTTAGATGATCTTTATTGAAATTTAATTAAAAATAAATAAAAATTAAGCTCACCATTTTTAATTTATTTTCTTCACCTATTTTCACACCTAGATTTAACTCTCTCATTCCACTCCAACACTCTCCCCTTCCCTTCTAAAACGAAAGAGCTCTTAGGAGTTTTCACTGATGATTTACAGGGATTTGTACGTGCTTGGAGATGTTTTATCTTTTTTGAACAATTTACTTTGTCTGTTTGATCTCCTGATCAAAATCATTGCTCATTTAACTCTCCAAAAAAATTTACGTCGATGTAATATACCACATATTGAAGCTCACATAACAAGCTATGCTGGGCACCGATATGACATATTTTTTCATTCTATTTTCATAGTTTGATGATAGCAATTAACAGTACATGCATATAAATAATATAAAATATATACAATTGACGGTACATATAGAGATATATGTTAGACTATGTGCACACGAAAAATATACCTAAAATTATCTTTTCTTATAAATCTGACAGATAAAATCTCTTTACATACACTTCTTATAAATCTAACACATGAACTCTTTCAGACCTTTCAAATCTTAAACCCACAAATATAGGAGCGGACCCACAGAGTATTCCATGTGAGCCATGGACTACCCTGGAAATTTGGCAAATCAGTTCAAATCCCCAGACGTTAGGGAGACTAGGAGGCTGTTTCTGTTACGTGAGCCTGGGATGCTGTATCGATCATTCTTTTTTTTTTTAAAGTATCAATCAGTTTTTGATTAATTTGGCACATGCCATTACAATTTTGCGAAATTTAAAATATGCCATTCGGTTTTAAAATATGATAATATTTTATCATATAAAAATTATATTTTTTGAGATCATTATGAAACAAGCTTTCATAAAAAATATATTTTTATATTAAAAATATATAATTTTTTAGATATTATTAGTAAAAGTTAAACAAATTTGAATATTGAAATACAAAATAAATGCCTGTTAAAAAATTGGTTCTTTAAATTGATAATGAAGAAGGTATGTGGCAAACTATTTTGAAAAGGAAATATATGAAAAATCAGACAATAGGGAGAGTTTAAAAGAACCAGGGGATTCACAATTTTGGTCAGGATTGATGAAAGTCAGAGAGCAATTCCTCAATTATGGTTCCTTCATTTCAATGACAGGCAGGGAACTCGTTTTTGGGACAACAACTGGATTAGTAATAAATCTCTATAACAACAATACCCATCCTTATATAACATAACAAGGAAAAATATATAACAGTAGCAGTTGTTTTTTCAGTCAGTACCTCTGAATATATCATTTAGAAGATCCTTAACTGGTCAAAATCTAGTGTGCTGGCATAATTTAGTTGCTAAGATGGCGAGCACTAGTTTTAATAATCTAGTGTGCTGACAGGCCTGATTATTTTAGATGGAATCTCCATCAAAATGGCATGTTTTTAGTCAAGTCTTTGTACACAGCATCAATTAGTAATGGCATTATAGATAGGAACATTTACATTTGGAAGATGAAAATATCAATAGAAATTAAAACATTTCTGTGGTATTTAAGGAAAGGGGTGGTGTTAACAAAAGATAACCTTGTGAAGAGACAATGGAACAGGTGTGTAAGTTGTAGTTTTTGTTTGAAAGATGAAACTATTCAACGTATTTTCTTTGATTGTAAAAATGCTAGATTTCTCTGGCTAATCATTCAAATAGGTACCGGCTTGACAAAACCCCAAAGTGTGAATCATATGTTTGGTACATGGTTAACTGGAATACATGCTAAATTGAAAAGACTAATTTTAACTGGAGCATCGGCAATATGTTGCACATTATGGTTGAGCAGAAATGAAATTATCTTTAATCATATATCAAGGATATTGTTTATGCAGGAGCTTTTCTGGGGAACACATTGTTTCCGGTTCTGGAGCCAAATGGAAAAGCATGATGATGACAGGAAGCTGATTCAACTGGCCTGTCAAAGCATTCAGAAGGCTATGTCACAGGTTTTTGCCAATAGAGGATGTCACATGCTATGTCAATATGAGTAGTATCATGCACTTATCATAATAGAGGATGTCACGGGCATGAACGAGCTTTATAATAGAGGATGTCAAAGCATTGAGAAGGCTATGTCATGTTATCTAGGTTTGAGTGGTTTCCAGGAGGAACTTTTCTTGATATAGTGTAATAATTGACTGTAGCTTCTTTGAAGAAAAAGCTGGATTTGTTTTCCATTATTTAAAAAAAGCAGATTTTCAATTAAACTTAGTGATTATTGCACCAAATGCTGCGCATATTCTCACTTCTACTGGCTGCTTAAAAAATTTAAACTACAAGAAACGATAAGCGAGAAGTGAGAAATATTCATTTTCCTTATAAGCTAAGCATGGCTGGGAAAATCATTTCCAAATAGAGCCTAAGAATACTAATTTGCAGGACCGAGCATGTAAGTATGCTGTAACATCACGATAAATTGTTGATAGAAACTCTGTCCCAATGAATCGGCCTTTGCTTGTTCCACCCGGAAAAAGGGTGAGCAGTACGGCCCGTTGGGCATTCTCAATCAGATTGTCTGGCAGACGGGACCGACCAAGCGAGATAATGGAAGTTTCATCCCATCATGTTGCATCTTGGATTCGAGATGCGATCGAGATCATATATATGGAAGGATGTGTTTTGACGGGTTGTTACGCTTGGCCGCTTGGGCCACACTCTCCTCCCTATGCTCATTTTGGTATCCGGTGTCAACACGAGCTGTCGGCAGCGTGCTCTCTGGTCTCCACTGTCCATTCCTAAAAGAGCCCTTCAAAGATAGAGCAAGTGCTATTGATTCACCTCCTAAGAGGTAAGACATAAATTCGATTCAATTTTTTATTTAAGCAGCTAATATATGGAAACAAATTAATATCAGCAGACAATGTGTCTCTGATTACCGTCACATGCCAACACTCGCTAATTATCTTCTAAATTGAATTGAATGATATATTAATTCATAATATTAAA
Source organism: Zoysia pacifica (assembly GCA_001602315.1). NCBI lineage: Eukaryota > Viridiplantae > Streptophyta > Magnoliopsida > Poales > Poaceae > Zoysia > Zoysia pacifica. The sequence continues at coordinate 412,399 of BCLH01000028.1, forward strand.
GAAATTTAGCTCCTAGGAGGTAAAAGAATAATTTAAATCTTGAAATCGGTCCACAATCATTTTAGATCTATTTTAAAATCTGCCTTCTAAAAAAAGTGGTGGCCTGTTCTCACTGCTATCTAAATTGTTGTTGCAGCTGGCTTCCAATATTTGACTATTCATCCTATTAAATGTGTTATAAATATTTGACTATTCAATCATGACTTATAGTTTACATGAACTATTTTTTGAATAAGATGAATATTAAAAGATGTTAGAAGTTAACAACAAAAAGAATTTAGGAACAGAGGGACTACATCTATAAGCATAGGTAAATAAACTATGAACACTCTAGGAAGGACATTGAAACATTGTTCAGTGAGAGGTTACAGTTATTTTTCAGATTATTTAATTCACAATTAGGATGCAAACATAATAATTGAGGAGCAGTTAATCTCACATATGAAAAGGACAGTCAATAGAATTAAATTTTTATAAAGTTTTAGCTAAAATAAAGGCAAACAATTATTCAGTTGTTGCACCCCAAACCATCTATATAAGACTTACATCACCATTAGCCATTTTACATATTCACCGTGTGTGCACATCTTCATGAACATATGCAAGTATGAATACATTCGCCATTTAGAGGTAGGTCTATGAAGATGCATAAGGGTAGCCGTTTTCTTAAGGAATATTGCAGTCTATGAAGATGCATAAGGGTAGCCGTTTTCTTAAGGAATATTGCAGTCTATGTGTCAGCACAAAGCATGTATGCATCACCATGTCAATATGAATTTTGCGGGCCCAAATAACAATCAGGGAGAAAACCAAAACCCACTGTGCGCATAGAATCGCAGTCCTTTTCATCATTTGTTGGTTAATACGTATCAGTGGAGTATCAGTCTCTATACCATTTCCAACATTTCCCAGCAATGATCTGTGGGAAAAAAATATAGAATTACCAACACAAAATATGTTTGAAAACATTTATAATATCACCATTGGATTATTCGTCGGTAATTATCATCTCTAGCAATATAATAATCGGTGTTGATCCCCTGCTATAGAACAATAGCTTATCTGTTGGTAAAGACATATATTACATTGCAGTTGGTGGCACAGCGAACAGACCCGAGACAAAAAATTCAAAATCTGTGCGGTAAACTAAGGTGGGAAATGAATTTACCATGCACATAATTGCGAGTCTTACCTAGCGCTGCGCTCCTCTTTTCCTTCACCAAATACTCACCCTCTAGGCCTGCCGCCACCCTACATTTGCCTCCCTACCGTGTGAGTCACCGTGCCACCGGTGCTCCACCCGGCGCCCTCCAGACCCCCATGACCTGGCAAGCAGCTGCGCCCAGCACCCTTATGCCCTTCCCTGCCTTCACTGTCGTAGATCTGCATGTCGCCACTCGACCCTGTGGGCGTGGCACCTCACCCCGCTGCAGTGTGGCCTCGACTAGCGAAGCCGAGCCCCTACGGCCCCACCTAGCTGCAGTCCTTTGCGCTCTGCTGTGTGTGTCATTGTGCCGCCGGCACTCTGCCCGGCGCCTTCCAGAGCCTGCAACCTCACCAGGAGCTGCTTCCGGTACCGTTCCGCCCATCCTCGCCCTACCCGTCACAGATCTGCATGTTGCTGCCCCACCCCAGCGGCCGCAGGCCTGGCTACGATGCGGCCCGGCCACGCTGTGGCCCTGCAACCTCACCTGGCCGCAGGCCCCTGTGGTCACGATCTCCAAGTTAGTCCTCTAGGTCCTGCTTAGTGTTAAGATACATTGTTCGGCAGGCCGGCCCAAGCGATAGCCCACAACACAACCATCAACCAAACTTAAAAAGGAACAGACATCAGGCTATAGGGGCATTGATGAATATGAGAAACCAAGCTATCGCTGCACTTCTTCCTGGTTCCAAGCCAATGCTCTTCTTCTTCTCCTTTAGATTTCCTCTAGTCTCTAGTCCCAGCCTCATGTACCTCTCTAATACTCTGTTTCTCCTAGTTACTATCCCATCTGTGCATTGAGTTGTGCTTGTTCATGGTGGTGTGAAGGGTTCTAACAAGTGGTATCACGAGTCGCGATCCTATAGCCGACCTGCTAGGAGCCATGGAGCCCAACACGAGGTTGTTGATTGAGGAATTCATGAAGCAACCCCGGAAAGTGATTTCGAAGGGCTTCATCAAGTGGAGGTAGGGAGTGGCAGTTTCACCATCCAACATCGACACTGATTCCAACGAGACAATCAGCGCATCCTCAACCTACATTCTCGACTCCACGCTCACCCTCAGTCCTGCTGCTACATCCTCAGGCTTCGACATCGTCCTCGGCAACAACGAAATGGGAATGCTGACCACCAGTTCGATGAATTGCCCGAACCCCAACATCAACATTGCGAAGGATGTTCCAGTGCACCGTGCTCTAGTGGAGATCGCCCTCGACTCCGGCGAGGCCACCATTGGTCCATTGCCATCACTGCTATGCCTAGCAACATCGACATTGACAAGCTCACCAAATGTTCGATGAAATTCCAGAACCACAACATAAACATCGTCGAAGCTGTTCTAGCACTGTCACCAAGGAAGTAATTTTGGTCGGGCTACTATTGAGTCCCCGGCCATCGCTGCTTGGCCAAGGACATCGACAACGACATCGACATGCTTTTCGACTATTCAGCGAAACGTTCAAACATTTTCATCAACATAAAGGCTCATGCTGCGGTATCTTGGTCTTTCATCCCCAACACACACTTGATCGGCTTCGGTGTCGCCATTATATCAGATGATGTCGCTGCCACATCACTGCTCAGGGTGGGCATTCGCAAAGACATTTGAACATCTATGGAGATTTGGGAGGTCCCTCAATCATGGATGGGTGCCACTGTGGTGTGTGCAACAGGCTCTTTTGAGCAAAGGGTAAATTCATGGCTGTTCTCAATGATTAAGCCCATGTCGGAGATTTTGCTTGCTTGTGGTACAGTACATCCGATGCATTGGCCATCTTTCATCTCAAGTTATAGTTCTTCTATTACTTTGGATATTCTCTATGTCCACTTAGGTTGCCAAAAAACAATATTTCTATCCCTGTGCATAAGTTCCTTCCACAGGTACCATGTGAGTTATTTGAAGAGATAATGTGGCACAAGTGTGTTGGTAATTATAGGCTTTTCTTGCTTGAGCTGGTCACATTATTAAAGGTAATACTAGCCCTCAAGTGTCTGCTATTATCAACTCCAACATGCTTTATAGTCTTGATGCTTGGCAACGAGGTACAGTCAGTTTCTGGCGGGGTGGAACTGCTGGCTTATGTGATGCTAGGTCAATTGTGGTTACTTGAAGCTTGCGGATAATGTTAGCACATCAAATGAGTATTATACATGGCAGCCAATGCTATTTGCTAGTATCAAATTGACATAGAGGCTTCTAACACTATTTAATCAGAATGATGTTTGTGTATTTGCTTGGCTCAAGTGGATCTCTATGGTGCTTGAATGCTCTGCTGCTAATGAAAATGAAGTTGATTATGCAAGATATTATAGAAATATCATCAGTTCTAGCTAGTTGTTATTGGAATTCTGCCACTTCTAGAGTTTTGCTTGAACGTTAGCCTGTTGGTGAACCACTATCCCTGCTTGTGCAGCTCACTAAATTTGAGCAAGGGTACTTGAGCATTAACCAGATTCTGAGATTCAGCAAGAAACAAGTTGCAGCTTCTAAATTTTCCATCCTGTTTAGGTGGTTGAGTTCTTTCCTCATTTTGAGATGATCAAGGATCATGCAACAGAAGTAGTAGTGCTGCTGCCATGTGATGATATCGCAGTGACTTCCGGCACCGCCATTCATAACTACACGATCACTAAGCATTCCATAGTTCTATGGGAGACACCACTGAATTGTTTGTTGAAAGCTCCATGGACACCTCCAATTGGATTCCATATGAAGTCGTGGCCGTCCGGTGAAAGTTAGCACTATTCTGCAGTCCAGATCCAGTCCACGCGAATCTTCATCCCTTTATCTCGACTTGCTGAGGACGTGAGGATATTGGCACTGAAGTTCTCGTCAGAAGGTATGATGTCCTTATCATCCTCTCACATTTAATTTAGAGTTGTCCTTGACTCGAAATCATATTGAAAACCTACCATTCCACCATGCCCTCTCAAATTAAAGAAAGGTGGAGGCCATGGTGGTATTCTGATATAGTCATATGGTGGGGTAAAGATATATATGATGTTAGCTTCATAACCCTCTAAAAGGTATGAATTAGTTTTGATGATGGATAACCCATGCAGTTGCAGGTTCCACCTCGCACTTTTTACATCAATATGGTGGGCTTCCTCGATGGATGGTAAGGATGATCCCAAAAAGAGGAGTATCAGGTGAAGATGGACCAACGCTAAGGACTAGCTAGAGAATACATAAGATTGCTGGTACTATTAAAGGGTTCAAGCCATTTTCTCTTGGATCATACAAGTTTTGAGAGGTATGAATGCTCTTAGTAACCTTAGAAAACACCTCTTAAGCACTTAAGAGGGAATAGGAAGTAAGTTGGGGTTGAAGTTGAAGACAAGTTGAAGTCGAAGACTCAAGTTTCATCTTTATCAGCAGTACGGGATAGTCTGGCGAGCCAGTTGTTCAGAGTCCAGAAAAGATGTTTATTGGAGCCATATGTAGAGAGACACAAGATAGTCCAGTGAGGACAGTGACCAGACAGTCCAGTGTCCACCAAGATGAAGTCCAGAGAAGGTGTCTTTAAGAATCTAAAAGAGAGTCACTGGAGAGTCCGGTGAAGATATGCACCGAACAACCTAGTGTCATATGGAATAGATTCCAGAGAGATTATTTCTCGGGTCTCCAGAGAGATAGAGTCACCAGACAGTTTGATGTGAAGAGTCACCAGATAGTTTGGTGACTGGCAAAAGCGGATAGTTTTATGACATCATGTTGCAATGGTTGTTTATGTGTTGGTAGACTATATAAACCGAGAGAGACTTTGAGGAGTATGCCTGAGGTCTAATTTGCTGGAGCAAATATGTGATTGGCCAAGGGACATAAAGGAGAGAGCACACTGTAAGATTGGAGATCTTTTGTGCTAGTAGGATAGTAGCAAGTAGTATTGATACACTTCTAGAGTTTGTGAGGCTTTAAGAAGAGTGATCTTGTCTTGTTACTCTTAGTTTGCAGCTTAGACTGGTTAGGAGTTGACGATTGAGCTTCCAAAGAGATTGTGCAATATGATGCTAAGTTTGTGAGCAGTTTTGGGTTACTCTATTAAAAGGGACACCAAGAGGGAGCGCTCGTGCCTTAGAGTCTTGCTCTGGCGAGTGGATATTTGTTCGCTACAGCCGAGATCGCTGGTGACTTCACTCCGAGAGTGAAGCGTACCCTAGAGAGCACCATTTCGACAGCGGAGGGAGGGAGAAAATCTCTGACGTGAGTGATCCAACAAAGATTAAGGGAAGATGTCAACCTTCCAAAACCTCAGAAAAAATCACTGAGCATTCTATTTGCACTTCTCTTTACAATCCGCATTTACATATTGTTGAGTAGTGTGTTAAGTTATTCTTTTAATTCCTCTTGGTCGCTATTGTGCTAGTGTTGTTTGCTTGCTTTTAAGTGAAAGGACAGAGTAAAGTGAATAAGGGGGTAACTGACATTCTTTAATAGACTAAATTGTAAAATAAAATAGATATGCCATAAATTATGTTATTTAGTGATGCTGTTAGGAATAATGTATATTGGATTTTTCTATTATGTAAGTATGTGAATTTACATTTGAATGATTTGTGATTCATATTAAATATGTGTCCTCTATCTAAAATGATGATTTACTACTTTTAAAAAGTTTATTACCAACAACTATCTTTTTAGCATTGGCAAAAATCATTCTAGAATGTTCATAGCTTAGAGTAGCTTATAGCTATTTAAAGTACAATGGATATTTTTAGAGATAATATGTTTATCTAAAAGATTTTTTTTATATCTTTAAATGTAGCAATATATATAACTTGGCATGTGTCGCTTCTTATTTTTCTTATTTCTGACAAATAAAAAAATACTTCTTGTCTAACTCCTCATATAGTTTTAAACCTAGTCTTTTCAAAAATTAATTTAAAAGATAATTTATAAATGTGTACACCAAATATAATTTTATATTTTATTTTATGCAGTACTTTTAAAATTCTCAAAGCATCCTAGATTTACTATAAAATGTTATGTAATAAAATAATAAATGTTTGTAATATATGTATAATAAAAACTATATATTTTATAATAAACGTTTGTGTAATTGTTCATTGCCCTATCTATAACTAGATCCAGCAATAGTTGTAGATTAATCTCTTTTGGTGATAAATTGACTCTTATTAATGTAAGTCTATTTAATATTCCAATACACCAAATGTCTATCTGTTTGTTACCAAAAATGGTTATCCATAATATATATGAAATAAACAGAATTTTCTTCTAGTAAGATGGCGGGACTAAAAGAAAATATCACTTGATCATTAAACAAGTTTCAAGGAGTGGCCTTTTTAGCCGGATGCATCCTGCTTTCTGGGAAGTGACTCTTTGTATGATTCTCCTCATTACCTCTAGCTGTTGTTCCAGCTGTGCGTCTCTAACATGAAATGGACCTTTTATTGTCATTTTGGGCTCATGCCGCTTGATCGTCGCACATTCTTAAACTCAAAACTAATTTATTGATGGCGGCGGCAAAATACACTTATGAATAATAATGGGTTGATGCGTACAATTATCACCTAGTTCTTGTTGCCGGCAGAGACAAAAACTTATTCCCTTTAAAGTGAAATCAAACTAACTGAAAAGAAAGAAATTAACAAGTGGGTCAATGTATATGCAAGCAAACTAGCTGGTAATATGCTCTTTGTTAAAATACTAAGTACAGAAGTGAAGTATCTATGTGTGCATATATGCACATAAGCAGGAACAACAAACAACTTATTTTTGATTTTTCAATCCATTAAAAAAAGTATGATAAATATTATTTTTTTTATAATTTGTTTTATCATTAAATTTATTTGAAATGTCACTTATATGTTTACACATTTAAATATTTTTAAAGAAAAAATAGTCAAATATAATATTAAAAGTTAATACTGACAACAATTTAAGAATGCACAAAGAGAGAGTACATTTATTGCACTCTTGCATGGCAAGAAAAATTTGCACTTGTATCCAAAGAAAATTTACTTAACATTTTATTTTTGTCGAGGTCGTATACCCCGGATACCTACGGCCCGGGGTTACTTGACGGCCCAGCTACGGCATATGGCTTATCTACGACCACCGTCCCACGTTTCCTGTGGGCCAGGAGAAAGATTCTTGCAAGTTTCCGCCAACCCAACCCAGAGGGTCAGGCAAGTCCAAGGACAGAAGCCACCCCGACCCCTGTGGGTCGGGGGTTGCGTAACGACAAAGCTTAGCCGACCGACGGCCAAATAACCGACTTACTTTTTCGACCTCACGGTCAGGCGAGCAATCCGCGACAAGCCCCTGCTAGTATAGAGATTCCTGACACTGTATGGAGGAGGTAGGGAGGTAAAGCAAACGGTAAAGCAACCTCTGTCCCCCTCGACCCTGAACTGTGGCCCCACCCGTCAGAGGAAGTCCAGTTCCGTGGGAGCCAAGTTTGGTTGCAGTCCCGATTCGTCAGGGAACCGCCCATTTCACCCACCTTGTAACCCCGGTCCAGCCCCTATATAAGGGCGCGTTGGGGACCCCACTTAAGATAAGATTAAGCAGTCGATATAATTCAATACACGTCCACATAAGCGCGCTAGGGACTCTGCTCATGCGAGAGCCATTTCGCCATTATAAACCACTCTATCATATGTGAGTTTATCGTTTTGACCCATAGACCTAAGGTATTACACCTCGCGGTGGCCCGAACCAGGTTACGTTCTTGAGTCCATCGTGGATTAGGCCATATCGACAAGGAAGAAGCGCATCGTACCCCCTCCAATCATATAAATTCATACTGTGTCGATGTACGGAACACCGACAATTGGTGCGCTAGGAAGGGGGATTCGTGGTGTGACTCACTTCGTCACCGATGGCTTCGATCTTTGCTGTGGTGGGAGAGTCTTCGGTCTCTCACCTTCGTCTTGGGAGTTACGCGATTGCCTTCACTTTGGACAACCTGTCGTGGTGCGTCCCTGTCGGCCAGGCCTTTAGCTTCGAGAACCTGGATTTCATCACCAACTCTAATGGCGAGCTCCATCTTCGGGTGCAGCGTGCCAAGCGCATGGCCCGGTGTCGTCAAACCCGCACCGCGCTGGGTTGTGATCCGGCACGCAAGTGCTTCATGCTTCACGGTACGAGCGCTGGGGGTACTCCCCTCAGTGCAACGCTCGCTAGCAATACTTCGCCGGAACATCGAGCGACCAGCATCGTGGAGGAGGCCCTGCACCGCAGATGGTCCACTCAGAAGGCCAACTCTGCCTGACAGGAGGGATCGTCACCTACTCTTGAAGAGAGTCCAAACTAAGGCCGGAAAGCACAAGTTATCAACCCTTGGGAAGGGCCCCCTTGTAGTCAAGCAGGTTCTAAGGCCCGACGCTTACAAGTTGGCGACCGAGAGCGGCAAAGAGCTCGCAAGTGCATGAAACATTAAATACTTACGTCGTTTCTATGCATAATGAAATCAGATAAGTTTCATGGGCATATCTTGTCTTTCTTTGTTCTGGCCGACGGCGCGCTGCTGAAAAGACGACCCCCACCGCCCAGGGGCTATCTGAGTGTTCCCAGCGACATGTTCGCTGACCCCTGCGACGAGCTCGCTTGGTCCCGCGGTGTAGGCCCCAAAACCTCCTGCTCGATGGTCAGTCCGCGCAAGATTAGAAGTTAAATCCTAACCCATGCTGGCGTGAACTCTGAAAGTTCCCCTAGGTCGGCGCGATTTAGCTGAGAACAGTGCAGCGGTACGACCCCATTGTTTCCACCCTGAGGCTTCGTGTCTCTCATTTTCGCTCAAGCTCCATGCTGCGTTCTCGTTTCAAGGCTCCGGTCTGGTCCACGCAAATTTTGAAGTTAAATCCCGACCCGCACTGGCGTGAACTCCGAAAGTTCCCCCGGGTTGGCACCATTTAACTGAGAATAGCATAGCGGTCCGTCCCCGTTGTTTTCATTCTAAGGCTCCGCCTTTTGTTTTCGTTTTAACGCTCCGGCCTCATTTTTTGGGAGGCTCTGCTTCCCGACCCACGTGCGGGTGACCCCCGGGCGTGCGAAGTAAATTCTAAATACTAGTATTTGAGTCTTTCCTTGCGGCCAACGATTGACGACTCAGGTCGGTGACGCCTTACAGCTGCATTGAGTCTGACACTCAACCCTACAGGCTATACCTGACCTGGTCGATCGATCAAACGTCCAACGGATTACAAAAACGTGAAGTTGTAAAGAAAGTTACACGGCATGAGTAAGGGTCGGAACATAATTCATTTCTACTAATATCTTACAAAAGATGTTTGACTACATCACAAAATCATTACAGGAAAATAAAAAGAAAACCTAAATCTACGGATTCTGGGGCGGCGGCGGAGGATCCCGGGGTCAGGTCGGCATCGAGCCAAACCTGTCCCGTACAAGGTTCTCTGACTGGAAGGCCGCACAGAGGTTCGCTGCTTCTTCGCCGATTACCGCCGTCGGTCCTGCGGGTGTGGCGGCCAGAGATGACACTTCGTCGCCCCCACCGCCCATCGTCGCTGGTTCTGCAAAAGGGGCAGCCGGAAGGACACTTGGTCGCCTCCCCCGACTGCCATCTCGTCGCCCCCCTCGACGCCTGCGGCCTAGAGGGACGGGATCACCACTTCTTCCGCAGCCTCTCCCCGACCCACGACGTCTGTGCCTGAGGGGGGAGGCTGTGGGTCTTTCGCAACTGCAACCACACCCTGACCCTCGGCAAGGGCCAGGAGAGGCTGCGCAAGTTCTTCATCCACCGGAGCGCCGGCCAGTGGGTCCTGCTGCTGGGATCTGGACATGGCAGGGCCATTGGAACGCCCCCCCACCGCTGCCACGGGGTCTGACCCATCTTCGCTGACCTGCTGTGCACTACGAAAAGCAAACGAGATAAGTTCGCTGCTTAACTAGTGTTCAAAAGAAAACACGAATGCAGAAACTTATGCTTTCGATCGGTGGATCAGAATGGCGTCGATCACTGCCGACGATGACTGCTCAGCCTTTGGAACGCAGGTAGTTGCCGCCGCTGCCACCCTCACGGACGGCAGCACTGGGTGGACAACCGAGTCGGCCACGGGGATGACGCTCGACCCGCCGAGCCAGATCCTTTTCAGGGGGCCGGAGGGGCCGGGTCAGACTCACTATCTGAGCCAAAGGCCAAAGTTCGGGAGGTCGTCCCACTCCTCCGACGACAACACTTGAACTGGACTGCCCGCCGGTTGCGTGGCCAAGGTGGTCACCTCCGCCCACGTCGGCTGAGGGGGGCCAAAAACCTGCGTGACCAGGCCTCTCGGCTTCGGCCGACCGGAGGATATCTTGTACGAACTCTTCTTGGAACCACTCTAGTCGGTGCCCCCGGCAGGCCAGAAAGCTACAGCTGTCCGTTGATGACCCCAACGCTCGGGTCGGGGCCGGCACTGCACGGGTGGTCGTCGAAGACTGACCAACCGCCGGAGACGTCGGCGTCGAAGGAGAGGGGCACCCGCCAGCACCGCCGTCAGAACGCGCAAGGAGGACGCACTCGCCTGAATTGGCAAGGACAATAAGATGAACCGACAGTTGCGATCATCAAACTAACAAGTAACGAAGAAGGAAATTGGCTTACCCTGCGCGCGGACAAAGGCTCCGACCCTCTCGTGTGGTCTGTGTAAGCTTCATGACTTTTGAAGTCCCCTTAGAGGTATGAATTGATTTTGGTGATTAAATGAATAATCATAAGTAACGATTGTGTTGCAGGTATCAATCCGCTAATTCTACATCAATATGGTGGGCTTCCACGGTGGATGACAAGGACGATCCCTGCTGGGCTTCAAAGGACCAAGGCTAAGGACTAGCTAGACAGTCCATAAGAATGCCGGTACTCTAAAAGAGAGTAAAGTCATTTGTCTCCTGTCATATAAGTGTTAGAGGGTGTGAATGCTCCTTAGATCCTCAAAAAGCACAAAAGATGACAGAGAAAGTAAAGTCGAAGATCAAAGCTCAAGACCAGCTGAAGATTCTGTCACTGAACAGTCTGGTGAGGTCACCGGACGATCCGGTGAGCCCTGAAGGAACAACCAGAGAGAGGTGCTCTCTGGAGTCGACGAGAAGAGTCACCGAACAGTCTGTCGGTGCAGTGATCGGACAGTCTGGTGAGCCAGAAGATGAAGCCCAAAGAAGGTATCTCTGTGAGTCCAAAAGTGAAAGTCACCGGACAGTCCGGTGAAGGTATGCACTGGACAGTCTGGTGTGCTATGGAGTGGACTCTAGATAGGGTGTTTCCCTGGTAGAGGAGGAAGAAGGGTCACCGGATAGTCCGGTGACAGTCACCGGATAGTCCGGTGATTGCATAAAGAAGTTAGGTTTATGACATTACGTCCCAACGGTTGTTTCTGGGCTTAAGAGCCTATTTAAACCAAAAGAGCACATTACAAGATTGAAGAACTTTGGTGCTAGTAGGAGAGTTATAGGAAGCAGTCATCCATTTTTAGAGCTCGTAGGGCTTTAGAGGAGTGATCTGTGCCTATTAAACTTGATGTGGGTAGCCTAGACCGACTAGGAGTCGATGCTCGAGCTTCATGGGAGTTTGTGGAAGACGACGCCAAGTTTGTACGCGGTTTCAGGTCCCTCGCTCGAAAGGGACACCAAGAGAGAGCGTCCGAGCCTTGGAGGCTTGCTCTAACGCTTGGATATTATGTGCGACAGTCAAGCCATCGGTGTCTTCACTCCGGGAGTGAAGCGGACCTTTATGAGCATTATTCTGGTAACACCAAGAGAGGGACCGGCTGTAACATCCCAGATTTTTCTCAAATTAATCGAAGCGCCAGTTGTCCCGAAAATTATTTTCGATTAACTCTGAAATTTTCTTCCTTATCCTCTCCCTCACCTCCCCATTCCCCTCCCCATTTTCAAGAACAATCTCCAAAGAGTCTCCGCTCCGCATCGGCCGCTGTACCGCGTTGTGCGCCTGTCGCCGTCGCCTGCGCCGATCCCCCCCCGCGTGGAGTCCCGCGCCGCCTCGATTCTGTCCGATCTCCTGCGCTCCTTTCCCGCCAGTCGTGTCACCGCCTCGACTCCATCGGCTTCCGTTGACCCCGCGTCTCCAACCGTGTCGCCGTCGCCTGCTGCCGTTCCGTCACCCAACCCCGCTGCAGTACCGTCCTCGCTCTCCAGCGCGTCCTCCCTGTCATCGCGCCAGTCGAGTCGTCCTACCCACACGTCGGCGACGCCATCCCCGTCCGTGTGCTTGTCGCCCGATTCTGTTCCGTTGTCGGCGACTGCCTGCGTCTTCGGCTGCGTCACCCGTCTCCACGTGGTTGACCCTGCCATCCGTCACTGTCATTGCTCTGTCCCCGCGTGAAGCCGCGTGTTCCGGTCTCCAGTACCTCAGTTTCTAGTGCGATTTCTGGTCTCCGTCTCCGACTTCTCCAGTGCAAGTTCCGAGTTTCGATTCTCCGCGATTTTGTCTCCGATATTTCCAATTTTGTGGTGAGAAATTCCTCTCTCTCAATTTCCTTTTTCTCTCTGATGGATTGATGAATTAATTGCTAATCAAGTTGTGATTAATTGTTTTGTGGTTAATTTAGTTCCTTGTGGTCTAGATCTTCTAGGATTTTTGAGGAACTCCGTTTGATTTCAGATGATTCTCAAAATTGTTCCATTAATTTGTCTCATCGCGTTTGCCGTGTAAAATTTTTTAGGAAACATTTTGAGCACGTTTAGCCTAGTAGTTTCAATTTAGATTTAATTATCAAATTTAATTGTTGTGTACCTAGTGTCTGACTTCTGTTCGTACTGTGTTTAGCTGGTGATCTCGAGTAGGAGTTCCGCGAGTCCGCTCAGTTCGACGACCCGGATCTCAACTACGATCTCGAGCTGCCAGGCAAGCCGCGTTTCTTGATCACTTTTGTACCCAGTATTTTAAACTGCATGTTTTGTTTGCAACATAATTTGCATGTTAACTGTTTTAAAATATGCTAGCAACGTTTCTAAACCGTGTCTATTTATTGTTCCACAAATATGAGCCCTAGAATTACTTTAGAATAATTATTTTATTTTTATGCTTAGCCATGCTTAGTCGTATTTATTTTTATCTCACACCTATCACTATAAAAATGGAATTGGTGTTAAATGATTTTGAACTATGATTCAAATGTGTGAGTTTTGTAAGTAACTATACATAACTATTTAGCGGGGGCAGGATGGAGTATGAGGAGCTGTGGACTTTTGGGAACTCCCTGTGGGCGTACCTGTTGCGGGTACAACAGAAAGATCCGGGCTGAGATCTTTCCATGAGACTTGTTGGTTGTTGGCGTTGAGGTTGGAGAGAGTGCCTGCTCTGACAATTAAGGACCGAGTTCTTCGAGCCTTGTACGCTCAGTTGACAACCATGCACACCACGTTACCTTGTATGGATAGTGGCTTGATCTTGAAGCTTACCGAGACTGGTTGTTTACCCGTGGGTTAGCGGTGTTGTGTTAGTGTGCTGTAGAGATATGACTCCTCACATGAGATCGAGATACGCACTTGATCAGTGGTAAGCTCTTCATAGTTCTAGGACCCGATTTCGTAGGCACTTGAGATCCCTATCTTGGAGGACGGATAGCACCAAATTAAAGCTTGTGGACAGGTCTTGTGTATTTGTTGGTACTACGATGGTAGTTCTCGATGACACTTCTCGTGGGTCCACATGCATAACCTCTGTATAGTTATAGTCAATGCTTATTGCCACGTCCTTTTTGGAAGGACAACCCCCTGAGTTGTGCTCCTCGTTGAGTAGATTTGTTTTCTTTCCTCCTTTTCTATTTAAAAATGTTTTGGACTCCGGCCTTAAGCTATGGCCGTGTGTGGAGATTACACCAGCATTTAAAATGAATTCTCGTCCAGATAACGGAGATCTCTGCGGGGCAAGATAATAAAATTTGACAATTTTAAAATAAAGCTTTCTTGCATCTTTAAAGTAAAATAGAATATTTTAAACTTGCATTTAGCACTTGAGCCAAGCATTTACCCTTGAAACTATTTGCATGCATACATTGTTGATAGGTAGTACACGGTTTGCTGAGTATTCATACTCATGGCTTTCTAATTTGTTATTTTCAGAGGATACTCTCAGCTTCGACTTCGACTACGTCTCCGACGAACCGTGAAGTCAGCTCCTGCGCTCAAGCTAGCCTGTGTGGAGGAGGCTCTCTACTGCTGCCATGATGATGCTTCCATTGCTGCACTTGATGAATTCTCAATAGTGATCTATCTGCTCTGAGATGTTTCCTGCCGGCGTGCCGATGGACCCCTTTGATGGATTTTATTTTAATAAATTTGCTTTGACTTGCTATTTTTTATTCTCGTTTCTTGTTTAATACTTCTGTTATTGTTTATTGATTGGTCGCTTGTGATGTTGTGCTTGCCAACCTTCTGGGATTGGCAAGGTCACAGAAGAGCGGGACTTATCGAAAGGTAAGAAAAATCCGGTCGTTACAGGTGGTATCAGAGCCATACTTGAGTGTAAAAATGAAACCGTAAAACTGTACGTAACTAAGGAATATTTCTAGATTTCTAAATCTGCTATCAAACCTTCATCGTGAAAGTTATTTTCTTAAATCTCGTTGTTTTCTTGATGGAAGTCTTGTTTGCTTGGAGTCATGCTTGTTTAGTTATTCTTGGCCTGATCTGCTGATCTTCTGTCTTTTTAAATAATTCCAGTTTTTGTTGATGCTATCTTTATAATCAGAAATATTTTCCTGCGATAGATGGCACCGAGGAGGTCTAGACGTCTTCAGTGTCATTTTGAGGAGGCCGCTCTGGAGGGCCTTGAGGTACCGCCACCCGCTGGGCGTGGTCGTGGTGCTGTCCTCAGAGGTCGTGGTCGCGGTGCTGGAGGCCATGTACCAGTGCCACCTGCGGCTGACGCGTTCGGCGTTGGTCGAGGGCTGGAGCCCCAGTCCCTCAGGCTGGAGGTCGTGGCAGAGGAGTTGCCATGGACCCTGGAGTTGACCTGCTAGTGTTGCTGCGCCTGGTGAGGAGCTTCCAGCCGCTCCAAACCTGGCGGAGGTGATGGCCCGACAGATGCTTCTGCTTGTGTCGAGCACTCACAGCAGCAGCCTCGTGGACGTGCTCCTGCTCTTGACGTAGCACAGTACCACCAACCAGCCAGTTCTAGCATGGCTATGTTTCTGAGTATGCACCCACCCACTTTCGACCGTGCAGTTGATCCTTTGGATGCTGACGATTGGCTCAGAGATATTGAGAAGAAGCTTGATCTGATTCAGTGTGATGATCAGGAAGCTGTTCGCTTGGTGACTCACCAGTTGACGGGTGCAGCTAGTGCTAGGTGGGACACTCTTTACGCTACTCTTGATGACCCAAAGCCGTTCACTTGGGACGACTTCGTCACTGCTTTTCGTGGTTTTCACATCTCTGAGGGAGCCATAGAGGCGAAGGTGAAGGAGTTCCATAACTTTCGTTTGGGAGGTATGTCTGTTACTGAGTACGCCAACTGTTTTACCCTGCTCAGCCGCTTTACGCTAGAGGATGTTTCGACCGAGCGACGCAAGATGTACTGGTTCCGAAAGGGCTTGCGTCTTGACATGCTTTCGTACCTGAATGGTGGTGTTCAGAGGAGCCTTCGTGAGCTTATTGATAGATACCTAGCTTTGGAGGTGTCACTTCAGAAGCTCGATTGGTCCAGAGATGCGAAGAGGAGGGCAGCTGGTCAAGGAACCATTCGTGAGGCTTCTCAGCATCAGCGCTTCGGTGGTTCATTCTAGCAGGATCGAGACAGTCCACCTTCGCCTGATCCATTGCTCCTGCTCCAGCTTCAGTTCAGCGGTAGAGTTCGCAGAG
Organism: Zoysia pacifica; assembly: GCA_001602315.1. Lineage (NCBI taxonomy): Eukaryota > Viridiplantae > Streptophyta > Magnoliopsida > Poales > Poaceae > Zoysia > Zoysia pacifica. The sequence continues at coordinate 428,390 of BCLH01000028.1, forward strand.
TCAGGGAGGTGCCTTTCAGCAGCAGCAGCAGTTCGCTTTTCGTCCGACAGCAGGTCAGCCCTCGGTTCACTGTTTCAAGTGTCACAAGGCGTTTCAGTGTCTGAGGCGCCAGTAGCAGGGTCCTAGGGGAGGTGGTGTGCAGTTTGCCACTCCCGCTAGGCCACCGCACCAGTTTGGAGGTCGAGGAGTGCGTTCAGCGGGCCGTGGCGCTGCTCGGCCGAGCATCACGCGCAGCCTCCTAAACCACATCTCTGTGGAGGAGGCTCAGGAGACACCTGACGTCATCGTTGGTGAGTTCTTGGTTCACTCTTATTTAGTGACGGTTTTGTTCGATTCGGGGGCTACTTACTTGTTTGTGTCATCGGCGTTTGTGACGACACATAGTCTCCCTACCTCCCTCTTAGCTATACCTACACTTACCACTTCACCACTTGGAGTTTATAAGAGTCGTGTTGAGTGTAGAGGTGTTCAGATCTTGATTGAGGGTGTGGTCTTTCTAGCCGATCTCATAGTCCTTTCCTCGCGTGACACTAATGTCATCTTGGGGATGAATTGGTTGGCGAGGCACAAGGGAGTCATCACTTGTGCTGAGAGAGATGTGTCGTTGGTTAACCACCACAGTGTTGGAGTGGTGTGCGCCCCTAGAGCGTCCAGAGTTCCGTCTTTAGTTTGCAGCTTGCAGGAGTTGTCTTTGGAGCAGATTTCAGTTGTTCGTGAGTTTTCAGAGGTGTTTCCAGATGAGTTGCCAGGATACCCTCCAGATCGAGATGTTGAGTTCGTGATCGATCTGCTTCCTGGTACCGCACCGATTGCCAAGCGGCCGTACCGGATGTCTTTCAATGAGCTTGTTTTTCTTAAAGAGCACATCGATGAGCTATTGAGTAAAGGGTTCATTTGGTCGAGTGCTTCTCCGTGAGGAGCCCTAGTGCTTTTTGTGAGAAAGAAGGATGGGTCAATGCGCATGTGCGTTGACTATCGTTCTTTGAATGAGGTGACGATAAAGAACAAGTACCATTTGCCGAGGATCGATGATTTGTTTGATCAGTTGAAGGGTGCGAAGTTCTTTTCCTCAATTGATTTGAGATCGGGGTATCACCAGATGAAGATTTGTCCTTCCGATATTCTGAAGACTTCGTTCGTGACGAGGTATGGGTCTTATGAGTTCCTGGTCGTTTCTTTTGGACTCACTAATGCCCCTGACTACTTCATGAACATAATGAACAAGGTGTTCACGGCTGAGTTAGATAAGTTTGTGGTGGTTTTCATTGATGATATCCTTGTCTACTCCAAGTCAGCGAAAGAGCATGAGCAGCATCTGAGAGTGGTGCTTGGGAGGTTGAGGTCTCATCAGCTGTATGTCAAGTTCAGCAAGTGCAAGTTTTGGCTTGAGAAAGTTGCTTTTCTGTGTCATCTTATCACAGTTGAGGGAGTTGCCGTTGATCTCGAGAAGGTCAAAGCTGTTGTGGAGTGGAAGTCACCGATGTCAGTTTCTGAGGTGAGGAGTTTTCTTGGATTAGCAGGTTACTATTGCCAATTCATTGAGAACTTCTCGAGGATTGCTAAGCCTATGATCGAGTTGACTCAGTTGTAGGTGCCGTTTGTTTGGTCAGATGCTTGTGAGAGGAGTTTTCAGGAGCTGAAGATGAGATTGATATCTACACCTGTTTTGACCTTGCTGGATATTTACCAGGGTTTCCAGGTTTTCTGTGATGCTTCTCGTTAGGGTTTAGGTTGTGTGTTGATGCAGAACAAGAAAGTGGTTTGCTATGCGTCGAGGCAGTTGAAGAAGCATGAGTTGAACTATCCGACGCATGATCTAGAGTTGGCGACAATTGTCTATGCTTTGAAGATTTGGAGGCACTATCTGATCGGCAACAGATGTGAGATCTTCACCGACCACGAGTCTCAAGTATATCTTCACCCAGTTAGAGCTGAACATGAGGCGGAGGAGGTGGCTTGAGTTGATTAAGGATTATGATCTTAGCATCAACTATCACCCGGGTAAAGCCAATGTGGTAGCCGATGCTTTGAGTCGTAAAGCTTATTGTTCTTCTTTGAAGATCAAGTCAGCTCAGAAGTGTGATCGAGAAGTTCAGTCGATCTTTAAGAAGATGAGGAGAGGCAAAGCACCGGGTTTCTGTGTGGATTAGCAGGGTGCTTTGTAGTTTGGGGACCGTATCTGTGTTTCGAGAGTGCCAGAGTTGCGAGATGCTATTCTGAAAGAGGCTCATGATTCGAGGTTTTCTATCCACCCAGGCTGCACCAAGATGTTCGAGGATCTGAGGACTCGTTTCGGGTGGGTTGGCATGAAGGCAGACATTGTTGAGTATGTTGCCTTGTATAATGTTTGTCGGTGAGTTAAGGCTGAGCACCAGAGACCGACTAGATTGCTGAAGCCGTTGTCGATCCCTTTTTAGAAGTGGGCTGACATCAGTATAGATTTCATCACAAGTTTACCGATGACGTCTCACCATCATAATGCTATCTTAGTGGTTGTGGATCGACTGACGAAGACTGCTCATTTCATCCCTGTGAAGGAGAGGTACTTAGTTGATCAGTTGGTCAAGTTTTACATTGATCACATCGTGAGGTTGCATGGTGCATCGAAGAGCATTCTGTCTGATCGCAGGCCTCAGTTTACCGCGAGATTCTGGAGGAGCTTGCATGAGGCTATGGGTACACACCTGGTGTACGGTTCAGCTTATCTTTCTCAGACAGATGGTCAGACAGAGTATGTGAACCAAATTCTGGAGGATATGTTAAGTGCTTGTGTGATCACCTATGGGCAGAGCTGGGAGGACAACCTTTCTTTTGCGGAGTTCTCTTACAACAACAGCTTTCAAGCCAGCTTGGGGATGTCTCTTTTTGAGGCGTTGTATGGTAGGAGATGCTGTACCGCGCTCATGTGGTCAGAGGTTGGTGAGAGGTCTTTCTTCGGTCCTGATTCCATCAAAGCTGCAGAAGAGATAGTTGAGAAGATCCAAGAGCATCTCCGGGTTGCTCAGAGCCGTCAGAAGAGTTATGTGGATAAGAAAAGGAGGCCCCTTTCTTTCGAGGTTGACGATTTAGTGTATCTCAAGGTGTCACCTCTCCGTGGCACGCGTCGCTTTCATGTCCGAGAGAAGTTGGCTCCGAGGTTTGTTAGTCCCTTTCGGATTCTGAGGAAGATTAGTGAACTTGCCATCCGAGCTGGCGGGTGTACAGTCTGTGTTCCACGTCTCTCATTTGAAGAAGTATCTCGAGTGCCGGAGGAGCAAGTTGTCCATGATGTTTTGGATATCCAGGACACGCTCGAGTACCTGGAGTACCCTGTGAAGATTCTTGATGAGAATTTCAAAGAGACGAGGACGTCCAAGATCAAGTTTCTCAAGGTCCAGTGGAGCAACCACACCGAGCGAGAGGCTACTTGAGAGAAGGAAGAGAATCTGAGAAAGGAGTTTCTCTATCTGTTTGAGTCCGTTTCTTGATCTCGAGGACGAGATCCTGTAAGGGGGGGAGTCTGTAACATCCCAGATTTTTCTCAAATTAATCGAAGCGCCAGTTGTCTCGAAAATTATTTCCGATTAACTTTGAAATTTTCTTTTAATTTTTCGGACGCCGGAATAATGGCCCGCGGACTTTTTGGGCTGAGATTAATTAGTTTGTTCTAATCCCTATCTAATACCCTCTATAAATATCCCTCCCATCCTTATCCTCTCCCTCACCTCCCCATTCCCCTCCCCATTTTCTAGAAAAATCTCGAAAGCGTCTCCGCTCCGCGTCGGCCACCGTACCACATCGTGCGCCTATCGCCGTCACCTGTGCCGATCCTCCCCTGCATGGAGACCCACACCGCCTCGACTCCGTCACCTTCCGTTGGCCCCGCGTCTCCAGCCGTGTCGCCTGCTGCTGTTCTGTCACCTGACCCTGCTGCGGTACTGTCCTCACTCTCCAGCGCGTCGTCCCCGTCATCACGCCAGCCGAGTCGTCCTGCGCCATGCGTCGCCGACACCATCCCTGTCCGCGCACCTGTCGCCCGACTCCACTCCATTTTCTGTGCGCCTGCCTGCGTCTTTGGCTGCGTCACCCGTCTCTGCGCGGTTGACCCTGCCATCCGTCGCTGTCATTGCTCTATTCCCGCGTGAAGCCGTGTGTTCCGATTGCCGGACTCCGTCTACGACTTCTCCAGTGCAAGTTCCGAGTTCCGATTCTCCGTGATTTCGTCTCCGATTTCCAATTTTGTGGTGAGAAATTCCCCTCTCAATTTCCTTTTTCTCTTCGATGGATTGATGAATTAATTGCTAATCGAGTTGCGATTAATTGTTTTGCGGTTAATTTAGTTCCTTGTGCTCTAGATCTTCTAGGATTTTTGAGAAACTCCATTTGATCTCAGATGATTCTCAAAATTGTTCCATTAATTTGTCTCGTCGCGGTTGTCGTGTAGAATTTTTTGAGAAACGTTTTGAGCATATTTAGCCTAGTAGTTTCAATTTAGATTTAATTACTGAATTTAATTGTTGCGTACCTAGTGTCTGACCTCTGTTCGTGCTGTGTTTAGCTGGTGATCCCGAGGAGGAGTTCCGCGAGCCCGCTCAGTTCGACGACCCGGATCCCGACTACGATCCCGAGCTACCAGGCAAGCCTCGTTCCTTGATCACTTTTGTACCTAGTATTTTAAACTGCATGTTTTGTTTGCAACTATAATTTTCATGCCAACTGTTTTAAAATATGCTAGCAACATTACTAAGCCGTGACTATTTATTGTTCGACAACTATGAGCCCTAGAATTACTTTATAATAATTATTTTATTTTTATGCTTAGCTATGCTTAGTCGCATTTATTTTTATCTGACACCTATCACTTTAAAAATAGATTTGGTGTTAAATGATTTTGAACTGTGATTCAAATGTGTGAGTTTTGCAAATAACTATACATAACTGTTTAGCGGAAGCAAGATGGAGTATGAGGAGTTGGGAGACTTTTGGGAAGTCCCTGTGGGCGTACCTGTTGCGGTTACAACGGGAAGATCCGAGCTGGGATCTTTCCGTGAGACTTGTTGGTTGTTAGCGTTGAGATTGGAGAGAGTGTCTGCCCCGACAATTAAGGACCGTGTCCTTCGAGCCTTGTGCGCTCAGTTCACAACCATGCACACCACGTTACCCTGTATGGGCAGTGGCTTGATCTTGAAGCTTGTCGTGACTGGTTGTTTACCCGTGGGTTGGCGGTGTTGTGTTAGTGTGGTGTAGAGCTATGACTCCACACATGAGATCGAGATACCCCACCTAATCAGTGGTAGGCTCTTCACAGCTTCAGGACCCAATTGCGTAGGCACTTGGGATCCCTATTCTGGAGGACGGATAGCGCCAGTTAAAGCTTGTGGACAGGTCTTGTGTGTTTGTCGAGACTACGATAGTAGTTCTCGATGACACTTCTCATGGGTCCTGGTGCATAACCTCTGTAGAGTTATAGTCAATGCGCATTGCCACGTCCTTTTTGGAAGGACAACCCCCTGAGTTGTGCTCCTCATTGAGTAGATTTGTTTTCCTTCCTCCCCTTCTATTTCAAAATGTTTTGGACTCCGGCCTTGAGCTATGGCCGTGTATGGAGATTACACCGACATTTAAATGAACCCCCGTCTGGGGTAACGGAGATCTTTGCGGGGCAAGATAATAAAATTTGACAATTTTAAAATAAAGCTTTCTTGCATCTTTAAAGTAAAATAAAATGTTTTAAACTTGCATTTAGCACTTGAGCTATGCCTTTACCCTTGAAACCATTTGCATGCATACATTATTGATAGGTAGTACGCAGTTTGATGAGTATTCGTACTCACGTCTTTCTAATTTGTTGTTTTCAGAGGATACTCTCAGCTTCGACTTCGACTACGTCTCCGACGAACCGTGAAGTCAACTCTTGCGCTCAAGCTAGCCTGTGTGGAGGTTCGCTACCGCTGCCATGATGATGCTTCCATTGCTGCACTTTATGGATTCTCGATAGTGATCTATCTGCTTTGAGATGTTTTCGGCCTGCGTGCCGATGGACCTCTTTGGAGGATTTTTTTCTAATAAATTTGCTTTGACTTGCTATTTTCTATTCTCGTTTCTTGTTTAATACTTCTGTTTTGGTTTCTTGATTGATCGCTTGTGATGTCATGCTTGCCAACCTTCTGGGATTGGCAAGGTCACGGAAGATCGGGACTTATCAAAAGGTAAGAAAAACCTGGTTGTTACACCGGGACTCCGACGGGAGTGGTCCAACGAAGATTAGGGGAAGGCGCCTACCTTCTGAGACTTAGGGAAAAAAATCACTAAGCACTCTCTATCTCACTCTATTTACTTACTATCGTGTGATAGGTTGTTCTTTGATTCTTTTTGATGGCTATCGTGCTAGTACTTGCTTGTTGTTATTTACATATCACTAGCATTGTTAGGGGTCTTGACGTACTAGACTTGTTTTTGTTTACTTCCGTTGCGATCAAGTCTTGTAGCTTAAGTTCATCGCGAAATTAGTGCTATAAGTCTACCAATTCAAACCCTCCTTCTTAGTGTTCCTGATCTTTACAAGTGGTATCGGAGCCATGTGCTCAATTTCGGGCTTCACCACCTTGAGTAAGGATGCCGAACGGGATAGAGATTCTGCTCATATTCGATAGGAACAATTACTCGTATTGAAAGGCTCGTATGCAAGCCTACCTAGAGTTAATCAATGGGAAAGCGTGACAAGTTACTAACAATGCGACGAAAGAATGCTATGTTTGGATGCATTTTTAAAAATGTCTTTTCTAGAATGAATGCATCATCCACCGCGCATGAAATTTGGGTCCAATTGCAAAACATCCATGAGGGCTCCTCCGAGGGCAAGAAAGAGCGTTATTATATTCTCAAGAATAAATATGATTCCATCACCATGCAACCTTATAAAAAAGCTAATGATGTTTACTCTCTTTTGCATGTAGTGGTGGAGGAAATCAATGCCTTGGGCCTCAAAGAAATTGATGATGTGGAAATCATGAGGAAGCTCTTAAGGATTTTGCCGTTGAGCTACAACTCTATCGTCACGTGTCGCTTTCAAACCAACTTGGCTACTCTCACCATTGACGTCATGCTAAGCAAGCTTACGGCCTATGAGGGGTACATGTTGAGAAGCTCCACCGACTCTCAGTTGCCCAAGAATCACCCAATGGTAAGAACAACAAGAAGAAGGTAGAGGAAGATGAGGATGAGGTAAGCGATATTGAGGACCTTATACTCTTTGTGAAGAAGCTATTTCGCAGGGAAAGACTCTCATCTTCCAAGAGAAACTCCGGGTGCTTCAATTGTGGTAAGAAAGGTCATTTTGCTAAGGAGTGTCTCAGGCCCAAGAAGGAGAGCAAGAAGGAAGCCTCTAGTGAGAGTGAAGATAAAGAACACAAGCCTAAGAAGAAATTCAAGAAGAAGTTCTTTGTCAAGAAGGAGAGCAAGAGCAAGGACAAGAAGAAGTCCTCGCACAAAGCTTGTATTGTTGATGAGTGGCTCACTGATGATGATTTGGACTCTTCATCTTCAAGCGAAGAAGAGCTCGTAGGTATTGCCATGACTAGCTCCACCAATGAACTACCACCACCTTTGCTATGCTTGATGGCCCGTAGTTGTGAGGGCTTCATTGATAAGGAAGATGATCTTGAGGAGGAGGAGAAGAGCTATGATGATGAAGATAATGGACCAAGCTACAATGATCTCGTCCTCTTCCTCGAGAAGGCCAACAAGACTATCATCTAGATGTCCAAGAAGATCGAGGTGGTGACTAAGGAGCATAAAGTGGCGATATTCTGAGTTTGAGAGCTTGAGGAGGAGCTCAATGCACTTAAGCACTCTCATGGTGTTCTACGTGAGTCCTATGAGGAGCTCAAAGCGAAGCACGTAGAGCTAAGTGAGAAGCATAATACATTGGTGCGCACTCATGAAGCTCCTGATCTTGACACTCTCCTTAACTCTCCTAAGCATCTAAATGAAACTTCTATTTCTTGTGATCTAACCCTCTCTAAGAAGAGTACTACTCTTGAGCCATCTATTTTGAAGGAATACACGAAGCTCAAGGAGGAGAGGGAGTGGTCGTAATGGATGCATTTGAGCGGCTCACTAGAGGAAGGCAAATTCAAAAGAAGATCCTAAGCAAGAACCTCATCAACAACCACAACCACAACCACAACCACAAGGGCTTAGGTTCATATCCTTCCTCTATCAACATCATTGGCAATCAAGATGAGATCCTCGAATGGATAGTCCCGCTCATGGCGGTGACTATTATTGTGAGAAGTGTTGTTTTGATGGTCATCGCTCCAAGGATTGTCCCAAGATGAGCGAGCCTAAGATTATGCCTAATGCTAACCTTTTCTCTGAGGATGTGCACTATAATCTTTTCAGGGATAAAGATGGAAAAGTAAAGGCCAAGCCACTCCGACCGACAAATAACAAAATGACAATAAAAAGATATGGGTCCCTACGGTGATCGTGGACTAAAAGAGGAAGCCAAAACTCTCTTGGGTGCCTAAAAAAAGTAAAGAGGCCTAGGTGGTGGACCGTGAAGTGAATTGAAGATCTTTGAAGTCCACCACATGTTGATCAAGCTACAACACCAGTCTACTCTTCAAGAGGTTACTCTTGTACATAGTAGAGTAGGTTTCTTTTCTTTCAATGCATGGTAGATAGGACTCCTTCATGGACTAGATGTTTGCACTAACATACATCATGTGTAAAAAAATAAAAAAAAAGAACAAAAAATTAGATCGGTGCCTAACCACTTTAAGATATTCATATGCATGTGAGAAGAGCTTGAGAAGGTGGTTTGGCTATCTCAAGGCAAACTGGCAGGCATACGGTTAATAAACTTGAGATGGGTCAAACTTGGCACCGAATAGGTTTGTTTATGCAATATCTTTAATTTGCTTGCATCTACATGGCATGCTTTAAATTCACTTGCATTAGAATAGCTAGTTTGCATGCATTGCATATAGGAACCACGAAGAAGGCGTGTTACTCTATGGAGAAAGTGACTACATTGTCCATATGGATTCACATACTCTATAAAGAGTAACCAAAGCAACATTATGCGCTTCATGCCCAATGAACCCTGTGCTTAACGGTTTCTAACATCCATTTTCGTGGATCGTGATCTAAGGGTTCATACATTCCCTTTTTGAGCCTCCTTCTAGCTTTGGTGTTTATTGTTTGATCTTAATTGCAATTTACGAAAATGTTAAACTCTTTGTGAGTTATCTATTTGCAAAAGAGTATTTGAGAGTTCCCTTTCTAGACAAGTGTGATGTTTATTTGGTTCTTTGGTGAGGACACTTAAAGTCTAGAAAGAAATTTCTTGATTCTACAATTCCTTAGAGTCACTGGACATTCCGACTCCTTCACCGGATATTTCGATGACTATATCTTTGGATCAGTCACTTCTGCAGAATTGGACAGACACCGGACAATCCGATGGTATCACCGGATAGTTCGGTGATTGGAAGGGGAAGCGGATGCCTCTCTAGAATTAGAATTCTCTAGACACCGGACAGTCCGGATCTTTTTTGAGTCACCGGACAATATTTTATGACCGGACAGTCCAGTGATCTCCTTGATCGACGAAATCTCGGCCATCCATTTTCTTTGGAATCAAATCTGGCCGTTGATTTGTTTTAATCTTAAGCCGCACGTGTGTCCTCGGATTCCCAACCAAACTCGTGCATGCTTCTCTCGAGCCGACCGCCGTCGCCGTTGATCGCCGCCGCAGCTCGCCGTGCTTGCGCTGCCGCCCTTGCACCTCCGTGTCGCCCGCCTCCGGCCACCGCGCACTGCCTCGCTGCCGTGCTCGCACCTGCACTGCCCAGTAACTCGCACGTGCCCTAGCCCTAGCTGTGCCGTGCAGCCCTAGCTCCTCCCGCCGTCCTACTTTGCGCCACCACGCGGCGCCGCCTCACTGCTGCTGCTCGTCGACCAGCCCACCCACCAGAGCGTGCTTGCTTTGTCCTTGCTCGTCCTCGCCGTGCATTCCCAAGCCGACACCCGTGCTCTCTAAAATCCTCGTGGGGTTTTCTTTTTGGAGTGATCTGCTCATCTTCGGTGAATTCTTCGGCACTTTCCAGAACCTCTCCTGTGGGGTATTGAGTTATACCTCTTTCATTTCATCGGAAATACCCCGCATGTCTTGTTTGTTGATTAATTGTGAAAATTGGTAGAAATTGCTTAAATATTTCACCTTTTATTACCAATTAACATGATTAGTTGACAATTCTCGTACTTGGTGCCATATTGAGGTCATTGCTTGCATAATTTTAGTATGTCATTGAGTCTCCTGTAGCTAGTGTCACAATTTGAATACTTTACCACAGTATGATTTGTGGCATTAGTCTGTCGATATCACCGTTTCTCGTATTTGCTTTATTTGATCGGTGATATGTCTTTGATTCCACCACTAGGATATCTTTTAGAGTCGCTCACCTTTTGTGCTTACAACCTATATTTTATTTCTATGTAGTGCAGTGACAGTTGGACAGTGGATCAGGACAATGTTTGCGGCAGTTCAGAACTCTCTGTCAGTACAGTAGTTTCTCTTGGATGGGTTAAGAGCCAAGCTCTTAATTTTATCTTGCAGCGTTAGCTAGTCAGAGTTTCTTACAGTTGATCTCACAATGACAGTTGACAGGTTGGGCAGACAGAGATCAAGTTCAGAGGAAAGGGAAGGGCAAGGCCGTAGAGTCTTAGAAGATGAAGAAGCAGAGAACAAATGGGCTCGAGTGGGACAGAGCACTAGCTACAGCAAATGTTGATGTTCCACCACAGAGGAGAGCTGGTGCTTCGAGGATAGTTGCAGCTGAGTCTCAAGGGGAGTTGTGGAGGTTGACCTGTCAGAGTGTGGCGACCGTTCCTCTTGTTGCAGAGGTGCAGCCGCGGAGAGCTCTTGCCAGTAGGCAGTCGAGAACCACAGAGGGAGAGACAGTCCAGAGGAGCTCATAGTAGAGGACACAGAGGTGTCCACATCAAAGGACTGGTGTGTGCGAGGTTTGCTCTTCTAGAGCCGAGAGAGCTTGCCAGGCCATGGGCAGGATCGCTGAGGTGGAGGTAGACTTGTTGAAGTTGAAGGGCCCAGCCATTAAGGCCAAGAGGAGAGTGGAGTTCACTGCCTAGGTCCCCGCTGGGAGACATGCGGATGCTGGACAGTTTTGAACAGCACTCCAACGGAGGATCTTCGAGGCCTATAGGAGATAGCTTGTCACTAAGGGCAAGAGCTCAGTGTTTGCAGCTCACAGGCACTGTTCTTTAGAGGCACTAAGCAGAGGAGCTATGGTTGACATGGAGGAGCACATCTCATATCTTTCAGGTCTGTCTGATTTGGTCTCCCAGCGCTTGAGGTACAGTGAGGAGATAGTATTGGAGTTCTTTGCTTCCTTATGGATCTCTCCAGATTGCTCGTATTTTTGTTTCATGTATAGAGGGGAGCCACACTGCTTTGAGAGGTCCAATATGTTGACAGCGCTTGATTTTATATCTTTTGAGACATGGATCCACTCTCTGGCTCATATGGATTTTTTACTGTCATTCAGACCTTTTGGAGGGATGGAGCCAAGTGATGAGAGACTGAGTATTACTTTTCCGCCACCTCATAGGGAGTATTACTCGAGGCACCCTCTGCGCTTGACACACGAGGCTCGTGTTCTTCGAGGGTTGCCTGGAAGGTCGATAGCACCTCGTCCTGGCTATAGGGAGAGAGTGATTATTCTACATCAGTATCTACTGTGTTTTCTGCTGAGGCATGAGATTTTCGATTTGACAGATCTGTTGCTAGCTCAGATGGAGGATGTGATATATGAGGAGATTGGAGCACGCCAGTTACCTTTTGCCCCCTACATCTGCCTGATGCTGAGGAGAGGGAGAGTGATGACTGATGAGGAGTATGCAGCATTACCACAGATCACCACTCCTTTCAGTCCTGCTGAGCTATTTGACTCCAGGGTTCTACGGGTTTTTGCTTCTTAGAGCACCTCTGGAGGTGAAGACACCACAGCTGCGGAGGATGTTGATATTGAGACTCTGTAGGGAGCACAGCCAGGTGCTAGGAGCACAGAGGCTCCAGGGTAGGCCGAGACTCCTACCTCTTGTGCCACACTTGACCCTACTCTTGCTGCCAGATTGGATGCTATTTAGACAGAGTAGGAGGAGCAAAGGAGGTTCGGAGAGGAGCAGGTTGAGCTTATGCACCATGAGAGGGCCAAGTTCGAGGAGAGGATCTGACTCGAGAGCCTCCACGTAGAGGAGCGGCTGCGGATAGAGAGAGAGCTCGCAGAGGAGAGGAGACGGCAGGACAGAGAGTTTCATGAGAGGTCGCAGCGCACTCAGTTGGAGATGGCAGCGGCTATTTTTTATATGTCTGCCGCATTCGGAGCTATAGCATTATATCTTCAGGGGACTGGTATGCCACCTCTTCCAGCATTTCTGTCGACTACGCTGCCAGGTCCTCTGCCTTCATAGCTCTAGCCTACTGCACCTCAGCCTCAGTACTCTTCAGTGACAGCATTTATATCTGAGTTGTAAGTCAGAGCAAGCAGCAGCAGTCCACGTTCATCACATTGCTCTCAGCCTCGCTTTCACCTTTTGTACCTTTTGGGGCAGCCAGCACAGCCATGACTACTGAAGGGGTCAGTGTTCCTGTCACATCTTCTCAAACCTCTCTAGTTTCTTCGTACTTCATGTCGGTTCTATTTGCTTCTGCCGAGCCAAGAGTGTCAGTACCGGCATTGGAGTCAGGGACAACAGTTGGTAGTTCTCTGTTTGCTCTGAGCGTTCTATCCTTTGAGGCTACTACTACTGAGTTAGTGTTGACAGAGCCACCGTCAGAGCCTTCACAGTCAGAGCCTGCAGCCACCACAGTCGAGCAGCTCAGAGCGTCAGATGCAGATATCTTGGTCGAGGCAAGTTATTCTCTAGAGGAGGCAGGCCCTTGCCAGTGCTGATCAGCCAGCTTTAGTTGAGGGCAAGGAGCCATACCCGACGTCTTCCTCCAGCCTGAGTGCTTTTGATGATGTCGAGTAGCCAGGAGGAGACCAGTCAGCAGCAGCAGCTCAGCCAGCAGAGGAGCAGCATCCGACTATCACTGCACCCACTTCCTCAGCCACGCAGGATTAGATCATCTGTAGGAGTTGGATGAGAGACTCGAGGTGTACTGTTCTGAGTGCTAGCTATCTTGGGAGAGGTCGTGGATGGGTAGATTGGGCTTCTGGATTTTATTTGGCGGATTTCATTGGCTCTTTGTGATATTTTGATGAGTTTGTTTTCTATTCAACTCTTTTGACTCATTGAGATGCACTTGGTTTTTAGACTAACCCTGTGGCTTCTGTGTGTATGGCTCCTAGTGCTTTATCAGTTTTACAGGTTCTTTGTGCATGTGCGCTCCTATCTCATTCTCTATCGTGCACGTTTCTTTCTCGAACCCACTTTTCCCTCTCTATTTGCTTCCTCGGTGCCATCTTTTTGGATGATTAGATGACAAAGAGGGAGAGCGAGCTACCAAACAGGGAGAGAACTAGAGGAGAGCGACGTTTCCTACCGACGATAAAGGAAGAGAACTCTTGCAAAATTTTCTGAGAAGTCATCAAGGTAAGGGATAAGTATTCTTTCGAAATGTATTTTATTCTCTATGTTCTTTCATCTCATTTGGACTGTTTGGAAGTACTATGGCCACCATCAATAACCAAAAAGGAGGAGATTGTAAGCTTCATGACCTTTGAAGTCACCTAAAAGATATGAATTGATTTTGGTGATTGAATGGACAACCATAGGTAATGGTTGTGTTGCAGGTACCATCTCGCTAATTCTACATCAACATGGTGGGCTTCCTCAGTGGATGAAAAAGATGATCCCTAGAAGAGGAGGTGCCAGGCTTCGAAAGACCAAGGCTAAGGGCTAGCTAGAGAGTCCATAGGAATGCCGATACTATAAAGGAGGTAAGATCATTTGTCTCGTGTCATACAAGTGTTAGAGGATGCGAATGCTCCTTAGATCCTCAAAAAGCACTAAAGATGGCAGAGGAAGCGAAGTCGAAGACCAGAGCTCAAGACCAGCTGAAGATTCAGTCACCGGAGAGTCCGATGAGGTCACCGGACAGTTCGGTGAGCCCTAGAGGAGCCAGTCCAAAGAGAGGTGCTCTCTGAAGTCGATCAGAAGAGTCACCAGATAGTCCGTCGGTGCAGTGGCCGGACAGTCCGGTGAGCCAGAAGCTGAAGCCCAGAGAAGGTGTCTCTGTGAGTCCAAAAGTGAAAGTCACCGGACAGTCTGGTGAAGGTATGCACTGGATAGTTCGATGTTCTATAGAGTGTACTCCAGAGACGGTGTTTCCCTGATAGAGGTGGTAGAAGGGTCACCAGACAGTCTGGTGGTTCAGTCACCAGATAGTTCAGTAATTGCATGAAGGAGTCAGCTTTATGACATCATGTCCAAACAGTTGTTTTTGGGTTTGAACCCTATTTAAACTATGGAGGGGGATATTTTCCTATGTGCCCTTGATCAAAATTGCTGAAACCAAGTTGTGAGAGCCCAAGGGACACCACCAAGAGAGTACATTGCAAGATTAGAGATCTTTGATGCTAGTACAAGAGTGATAGGGAGCATTCATCCACTTCTATAGCTCGTAGGGCTTGAGAGGAGTGATCTTTGCCTGTTACTCTTGGTGTGGGTAGCCTACACCGGCTAGGAGTCGGTGCTCGAGCTTCTGAGAAGTTTGTGGAATACGACGCAAAGTTTGTACGTGGTTGCGGGACCCCGCTCGAAAGGTACACCAAGAGGGAGCGCCTGAGCCTTGAAGGCTTGCTCTAGCGCTTGGGTATTGTGTGCGACTGCCGGGCCGCCGGTGTCTTCACTCCAGGAGTGAAGCGTACCCTTGTGAGCATTGTTTCGGGAACGGCGGGAGGGACTGGGACTCCGACTCATGCATCTTCTGCTTGCGCCGTTGGAGTGGGAGCACACGACGTCGCACGAAGACGACAGCCACCTTGACGGCCGATAGCCCAGCCTCTCGGAGCTACCTGATCCAATCAAGGTATGGGGCCAGCACCTGTACTGCCTCAACAGGATTGCAAACGATGCAGGGCTCAGGAGCTACTGTCGGGGTCATATACCTCGGGTGCCTACGGCCCGAGGTTACTCGAAGGCCCAGCTATGGCATATGGCCCATCAACGACGACCGGCCCACGCTTCCTGTGGACTAGGAGAAAGATTCTCACAAGTTTCCGCCAAGCCCAACCCAAAGGTCGGGTGCGTTCAAGGACAGAAGCCACCCGACCCCCGTGGGTCAGACTGCCTAACGACAAGGCTTGGTCGACCGACGGCCAAGTAACCGACTTACTTTTCTGACCTCAGGGCCGGACGACCAACCCGTGACCAGCCTCTCCCAGTATAGAGATTCCTGACACTATACAGAGGTGGTAGGGAGGTAAAGCAAACAGTAAAGCAACCTCTGTCCCCCTCGACGTTAAACAGGGAACATACGAAGGAGCTGACGACGACAGCTGGTGCCAGGGAATCGTCGGAGGATTATTCTCGAAGATACCAGTGGCCCCACCCGTCAGAGAAAGTCCAGTTCCTTGGGAGCCAAGTTTGTTTGCGGTCCCCATTCTTCAGGGAGCCGCCCGTTTCACCCACCATGTATCCCCGATCTGGCCCTTATATAAGGGCCCGTCGAGGACCCCCGTAAGATAAGATTAAGCTGTCGATAGAATTTGAACATAGGCGTGCTAGGGACTCTGCTCGTGCGAGAGCCCTTTCGCCATTGTAAACCACTTGATTATATGTGAGTTTATCGTTTTCGATCCTTGGATGTAGGGCATTACACCTCGCGGTGGCCTAAACCAGGTTATGTTCTTGAGTCCATCGTGGATTAGGCCATATCGGCAAAAAAGAAGCGCACCGTACACCCTCCAATCGTATAAATTCGTACTGTGCCGGTGTACGGAACAGTGGCAATTTTATTTACTAGAACTATAGCTACCAGTATCTTTCTGTTAGGATCAAGGACACCGAGAAGGGGGTTGAATCGGTGAACTTATAGCACTAATTTCGCCACGAACTAAAATTATAAAACTTGATCGCAACGGAAGCAAACCTAAACAATTTTAATTGGCCAAGACCCCTAACAATGCTAGTGATAAAAAAATAACAACAAGCAAGCACTAGCACGATAGCCATCAAGAGGAATCAAAGATCACACTACTCAATGATAAGTAAATGCGGTAAGTAAAGAGAGTGAGATAGAGAATGCTCAGTGATTTTTTTCTGAGGTCTTAGAATGCAGGTGCCTTCCTCTAATCCTCATTAGACCACTCCCGTTGATGTCCCGGTCCCTCCTATCATTCCTGGAATGATGCTCATAAGGGTACGCTTCACTCGCGGAGTGAAGACACCAGCGGCCCGGCTGTCGCACACAGTACCCAAGCACTAGAGCAAGCTTTCAAGGCTTAGGCGCGCCCTTTTGGTGTCTCTTTTGAGCGGAGACCCGTAACCACGTACAAACTTGGCGGTTACTTCCACAATCTTCTCGAAAGCTTGATCATCGACACCAAGCCGATCTAGGCTACCCACACCAAGAGTAATAGGTAAAGATCACTCCTCTCAAGCCTTACAAGCTCTATAAGTGTGTGAATGCTCCCTATTACTCTCCTACTAGCACCAAAGATCTTTAATCTTGCAATTTGCTCTTTTGGTGGTGTCCCTTAGCCTCTCACAACTTGGCTCCAGCAATTTTGATCAAGGGCACATAGAAAAACATCCCCCTCCACGGTTTAAATAGGCT
Organism: Zoysia pacifica; assembly: GCA_001602315.1. Lineage (NCBI taxonomy): Eukaryota > Viridiplantae > Streptophyta > Magnoliopsida > Poales > Poaceae > Zoysia > Zoysia pacifica. Next base: position 445,179 of record BCLH01000028.1, read on the forward strand.
CCAAACTCAAAAACAATCGTTGAGACGTGACATCATAAGGCTGACTGCTTTATGCAATCACCAGACTGTCCAGTGACTGGACCACAGGACTGTTCGTGACCCTTCTTCCTCCTCGGCCAGGGAAACACCCTCTCTGGAATCTATTCTATAGGACACCAGACTGTCTGGTGCATACCTTCACCAAACTATCCGGTGACTTTCACTTTTGTACTCCCAGAGACACCTTCTCTAGACTTCAGCTTCTGGCTCACCAGACTATCCGGTCATTGCACTGACAGACTTCTCCATCTCCACTCCAGAGAGCATACCTCTCTAGACTGGCTCTTTCAGGGCTCACCAGACTGTTCGGTGACTGAATCTTCAGCTGATTTTGAGCTCTGGTCTTTGACTTCGCTTCCTCTGCCATGTTTAGTGCTTTCTGAGAATCTAAAGAGCATTCACACCCTCTAACACTTGTATGACAGAAGACAAATGACCTTACTCCTTAATAGTATCCGCGTTCCGATGGACTCTTTAGCTAGTCCTCAGCCTTAGTCCTCCAACGCCCGACAACTCCGCTTTTAGGGTTCGTCCTTGTCATCCACAGAGGAAGCCCACCAAGTTGATGTAAAATTAGTGGGGTGTTACCTACGACACAACCATTACCTATGGTTGTTCATTCAATCACTAAAATTTATTCATATCTTTTAGAGGACTTCAAAGATCACGAAGCTAACAATCTCCCCCTTTTTGGTGATTGATGACAACCATAGTACTTACAAACAGCTTAAACAAGATAAAAGAAGATAGAGAATAAAACGCATCTCGAAAGAACACTTACCCCTTACATTGATGACTCCTCAAAATTTTTTTGCAAGAGTTCTCCTCCCTTGTCAAGGGTAGGAAGCGTCGCTCTCCTCCGGTTCTCCCCCTATTTGGTAGCTCTCTCTCCCCCTTTGTCATCTAATCATCCAAAAAGATGGCACAGAGGAAGCATATAGAGAGGGAAAATGCTGGGTTGACAAAGAATAGTGCACGATAGAGAATGAGACGGGAGCGCACATGCACAAAGGATCCTGCAAAACAGATAAAGCACGAGGAGCCATACCCAATGAAAACACGAGGTTAGGCAAAACCAAGTGCATTCAAATGAGCTAAAAGAGTCAAAAAATACACAAGCTCATCAAAATGTCACGAAGAGCCAAGAAATTCGTCAAATAAGATACAAAAGCCCTAACCTCCCTCTAAACAGCTAGCCACTCAAAACGCGATACACCAGAAGTCTCTCACCCAAGCTCCTACAAGAAAATAATCCTGCGTGGTTGAAGAGCTGGGTGCAGTAGCGGTCGGTGGTTGCTCTTCTAAAGCTGGCTCAACTGCTGCTGCTGACACATCTCCTCTAGGCTGCTCAAAATCATCGAAGACGCTCAAACAGGAGGAAGACGTCGGGGAGGGCTCCTTGCCATCAATTGAAACTAGCTAATCTGAGCTGGCAAGGGCCTGAGCTACCTCTTCTGCTGAATATCTGGTCTCGACCAAGATAGATGCATCTGACGCTCTAAGCTGGTCGGCTGTGGTGGTAGAAGGCTCTGGCTGTGAAGACTCAGGAGGTGGCTCAACACTCGCTGACTCGACTATGATAGACTCAAAAGATAGAACTCTGGGCGCCAATGAAGAACTACCAACAGCCGTCCTTGACTCAAACGCTGGAACTGAAAATCTAGGCTCTGCTGATGCAAACAGTGCCGACATAGAGTACGAGGAAACAGGGGAGAACTGAGATGAGATAACAGGTACACTAACTCCACCAGTAGTCGTAGAAGTGTTGGCTGCTCCAAATAGTACAAACGGTGAAAGCGAGGCTGAGAGCAGAGTCGTGAAAGTGGGCGGCTGCTGCTGCTGACTCTGAAGATCTACTGTGAAGGCTGGAACTGAAGAATACTGCGGCTGAGGAGCTATCGGCTGAAGCTGTACTGGCAAGGGACCCAGTAGCGTAGTCATCGAGAACGCAGGCAATGGTGGCATACCGATCCCTTGGAGATATAATGCAATAGCTCCAACCCGACAGACATATAGGATATGGCCTGCCACCTCCAACTGAGAGCGTTGCGACCTCTCATAGAACTCCCTGTCCTACCGTCTCCACTCCTCAGCATGCTTTCTCCATCCGATGCCGCTCCTCAATCTGGAGACGCTCGAGTCGGATCCTCTCCTCGAACTTGGCCCTCTCTCAACGAATGCACTCAGTCTGCTCCTCTCGATATCTCCTTTGCTCCTCCTGCTCTACCTGAATAGCGTCTAATCTGGCAGCGAGAGTAGGGTCAAGTGTAGCATGAGAGGTCGGAGTCTCGGCCTAACCTAAAGTCTCAGTGCTCCCAGCTCCCAGCTGTGCTCCCTATGGAGCCTCAATCTCAACATCTTCCGGGGATGTGGTCTCCTCTCCTCCAGGGGTGCTCTGTGAAGCAGACACTCGAAGAACCCTAGAGTCGGATGACTCAGCTGGACTAAAAGACGTAGTGATCTTTGGCATAGCTGCATACTCTTCTTCAGTCATAACTCTGGCTCTCCTCAGCAACAGACATATGTAAGGGGCAAAAGGTAACTGTCGAGAACCAATCCTCTCATATATAACATCCTCTATCTGTGCTAGCAGCAAATCTGTCAGATCAAAAGCCTCATGCCTCAACAAGTAACCGAGCAACCACTGATGTAGGATAATAACACGCTCTCTATAGCCAGCTCTCGAGGCTATCGTCCTACCCAGCAACCCTCTCAAAACTCGTGCCTTGTGTGTCAACCTCAGAGGGTGCCTAGAGTAATGCTCTCCATACGGTGACGAGTACGTAATACTCAGTCTCTCATCGCTCGGCTCCATTCCTCCAAAGGGGTGATATGGTGGCAAGAAATCCGGATGAGCCAGAGCGTGGATCCGTGTCTCAGAAGATACAAACTCCAAAGCAGCAATGACATCGGATCTCCCAAACCGGTGTGGTTCCCCTCGATACATGAATCAGAGATAAGACCTATCACGGAAGATTCACAGTGAGGCATAGAACTCCAGCACAACCTCCTCACTAAAACTCAGGGTTATGAGCAAATAGATAGGCAATATGCTCCTCCATATCAACCCCAGCTCCTCTGCTCAATGCCTCTAAGGAACAGTGACGGTGAGCTGCAAACACTGAGCTCTTGCCCTTAATGGCAAGCTGTCTCCTGAAGGCCTCATAGATCCTCCGCTGGAGAACTGACCAGCATCTGCATGTCTGCCAGCGGGGACCCAAGCAGTGAAATCACTCCTCTTGGCCTTGATGGCCGGGCCTTTCAACTTCAGCAAATCCACCTCAACCTCTGTAATCCTGCCCATGGCCCGGCGAGCTCTCTCAGCTCTAGCAGTGCAAACCTCACAGACTCCAGTCCTCTGCTGAGAACTCTACGGCTGCACCTTTGCCACTAGAGGAGTGGTTGCCACTCACTATCGGGTCGACCACCTCAACTCCCCCTAAGATTCAAAACCTCCAATCCTTAAAGCACTTGACCTACTGTGTGAAGGAACATCCACATCTGCAGCAGTTATGGCTCTGTCCCACTCTAAGTCGCTTGTCCTCTGCTTCTTCTTCTTCTTAGGCTCAACTGCCTTGCCCTTTCCCTTCTCCTCTGAACTCAGTCTTTGCCTGCCCATCCTAACAATTGTCTCAAGAACAACTGACTTTAAAACTCAACTGACCAACTGTCACTACAAGATAGGATTAAGAGCTTGGCTCTTAACCCGTCTAAGAGAAATTTGGACAGACTGAGGCTTCTGAACTGTTGCTGACTCTATCCTATCCTGACCCACTAACCAACTGTCACTGCATCACATAGGAATAAATACAGGTCGTAAGCACAAAAGGTGAGCAACTCTAAATGAAGTCCTAGCGGTACAAACAAGGACATATCACCGATTAATTAAAAGCAAATAAGCACAATGGTGATATCGACAGACTAATACCACAATTCATATAGTAGCAATGCATCCAAATTGTGACACTAGCGATTGAAGACTCAATGCCATATCAAAATATGCAAGAGATGACCTCAATATGGCACTAGGCACTGGAGTTGTCAACTAATTACCTCAATTGGCAATAAAAGATGAGATCTTTAAGCAATTTATACAAATTTTTGTAATTAATTAACAAACAAGGCACGCGGGGCATTTCTGATGAAATGAAAGTCACAGAACATGATACCCGTAGGAGAAGTGCCGAAAACCACCGAATGTCACGCCAAAGGACGTATAAATGTCTCAAACTCAAAAACCCTACGAGGGTTTTAACGGGAGAGAAACTTGGACCGCAAAAAATGCTCAAAGGCGTGATCGCGAGCTAGGGCCGACGCGCGCATGCGAGGCAAAACGGGGTGGCGAGGAAGTTGTCGGTGTGGCACGGCGACAGCAGGCTAGGCCGACTGCGTCGCAAGCTAGGGTAGGGCAAGGTAGCGCGCGCAAAGCAGGTGTGCGACGAGGCAAAGCGGCGCGACTGCGAGAGCTTGGTGCAGGAGCACTGCAGCGGCTGGAGATGGCGGAGCGAAGTCACATAGGCGGAGGCGCGCGGCGGCGACGGAGCACGGCGACGATCGGCGACGAGGTGCTTTCGGCTCGAGGAAGAACACGCACGAATTTTGGAACAAGATTGGGAGCACGTGCGGTTAGGTCATAAACAAATCAACGGCCGAGATTGATCACAAGAAAAATGGATGGCCGAGATTTCGCCGATCAAAGTGATCACCGGACTGTCCGGTCCAAATAAATTGTCCGGTGACTACAAAGCCAGATTGTCAGATGTCTAGAGAATTCCAATTCCAGAGACGCACTCTCTTCCTCTTCTAGTCATCGGACTGTCTGTTGTCTGTCCAATTCTGCAAAGTGACTGAGTTCATGTCCAGTGAAGGCGCTGAAATGTCCGATGACTCCAAGAAATTACAGAATCAAGGAATTCTTTCTAAACATCAAGTGCCCTTACCAAAGAGTCAAATAAACACCACACTTGTCTAGAAAGGGAACTCTCAAACACTCTTTTGCAAATAAATAACTCACGAAGAGTTTAGCATTTTCGCAAATCGCAATTAAGATCGGACGACAAACACCAAAGTGAAAAGAAGGCTCCAAAAAGGAAATGTATTAACGCTTAGTTCACGATCTACGTAAATAGATGTTAGAAACTATTAAGCACAGGGTTCAATGGGCATGAAGCTCAATAATTGCTTTGGTTACTCTTTGTGTAGGATGTGAATCCATATAGACAATGTAGTCAGTTTCTCCATAGAGTAACACGCTTTCTTTGTGGTTCCTATATGCAATGCATGCAAACAAGCTAGGCTAATGCAAGAGAATTTAAAGCATGCATGTACTACCTCCATCCCAGTAGAAGCTTATTTTTAGCTTTTGTTGAACAACGCTTTGACCAATGATTTTTATAGATTTGATTAAATATAAAAACCTAGTATTTGTACTTTTAAATTCTTCAAAAGAAATACTTTCATAATATATAATTTATATTATTTAAATTATTTAAATTTATCAAAATCATTGGTCAAAGTCGTAGTCAACAAAACCTAGAACTAAACTTCTATTGGGACGGAGGGAGTAGATGCAAGCAAATTAAAGACATTGCATAAAAAAAACCTATTCGGTGCCAAGTTTGACCCATCTCAAGCTTATTCACCATATGCCCGCCGCTTTGCCTTGAGATAGCCAAACCACCATCTCAAGCTCTTCTCCCATGCATATGAATATCTCAAGGTGGTTAGGCATCGATCTAATTTTTTTGTTCTTTTTTTTATCTTTTTACATATGATGGTGATAGTGCAATCATCTAGTCTACGGAGGAGTCCTAACTACCATGTAATGCAAGAAAAGAAATCTACTCTACTATGTACAAGAATAACCTCCTTTAAGAGTAGATTGACGTTGAAGCTCGAACGACATCTAATGGACTTCAAGAGTCTTCAATTCGCTTCACGGTCCACCACCGAGGCCTTCATACTACTTCTTAGGAACCCAAGAGAGTTTTGGCTTTCTCTCTCGGTCCACGATCACCTTGGGGACCCATATTTTTTTGACTGTCCTCTTGTCATTTGGCGGTTCGAGCGGCTTGGCCTTCTCAAGGAAGAGGATAAGATTATTATAGCTCAGTCTATCATCTTCATTATTATAGCTCTCCTCTTCTTCCTCAAGATCATCATCCTCATCAATGAAGCCCTCACAACTTTGGACCATCAAGCATAGTGGAGGTGGTGGAAGCTCATTGGTAGACCTTGTCATGGCCATACCCACGAGCTCTTCTTCACTAGAAGATGAAGAGTCTGAATCATCATCGGTGAGCTACTCACCAACAATATAAGCTTTATGTGGGGACTTCTTCTTCTCCTTACTCTTGCTCTCCTTTTTGACAAAGAATTTATTCTTGAATTTTCTCTTTGGCTTGTGTTCTTCATCATCAGTCTCACTAGATGCTTCTTTCTTGCTCTCCATCTTGGGCTTGGGACACTCTTAACAAAATGGTCTTTCTTGTCACAATTGAAGCACCCAGAGCTCTTCTTAGAAGATGACGTTCTTCCCTTGCGAAATAGCTTCTTCATCAAGAGCGCAATATCCTCATTATTACTCTTCTCATCCTCATCTTCCTCCACTTTCTTCTTGTTGTTCTTGTCATTGAGAGATTCTTGATCAACTCGAAGGGCAAGATTTTTGGGCAATTGAGAGTCGATGGAGCTGCCCAACATGTATCCTTCATAGGCTGTGAGCTTGCCGAGCATAACATCAACAGCGAGAGTAGCCAAGTTGGTTTGAAAGAGACACATGACGATAGAGTTGTAGCATGGCGGCAATATCCTCAAGAGCTTTCTCATGATCTTCACATCATCAATTTTGTCCTTAAGGCCCAAGGCATTGATCTCCTCCACCATTACATGCAAGCGAGAATAAACATCATTAGCTTTCTCATGAGGTAGGATGGAATCATATTTGTTCTTAAGAACATAGTAACACTCTTCCTTAGCCTCGGATGAGCCCATTTCAAATAAAAACATATTTTAAGACATCTGTTTCTAGAATCCAAAATCCGAGAAAACTTCTTTTCTTTTCTTTTGTTTATTTCATTGATTATAATTTATTTTATCCAATTATTTTATTTTGAAACAATAGAAGAATATATTTGAAAGTATTTGAGATAAATTAATTTCAAACGTTCATTGAAACCTTTTCAAATAAAACAAAATTTTATAATAAAAATCATACTTTCAAGATATCTTATTGAAAACTAAAATTGTGAGAAAGCACCCTCTTTTTTTTTAAATCAAATAAAAATTGCTTCTAAATACAAAAAATCATTTTACAAGATTATTTCCAAAACATTAAAATAATTTGAGATAGATTCATTTTACTTCATTTGAAGGTTTTCAACTAGAATCAAAGTTCACAATAAAATTATGTTTTAAAGGCATATTTTCAAAAATCAAATTTAGAGAAAACACCTCTTTATTATTTTTTTTATCAAATAAGATTGGTTTTAAGATAAATACAAAATCATTTTATGAAAGTAAGATAATATTAGACAAAAACATTTAAAACTTTATTTTCAAGGAAATTTTGAATACTTTTAAAATTGAGAACAAACCAATAATAATTAAAATTATTTAAATAATTGGAAATTTTACTTTATTTTGGTGAAGAAAAGTTCACATCCCCAAATTAGAAAATTTGGGGTGTGACACGCTTTCCCATCGATCGACTCTAGGTAGGCTTGCATGCAAGCCTTCTAATATGAGTCTCTATCGAATACAGGTAGAGTCTCCATCCCGTTCGGCATCCTTACTCAAGGCAGTGAAGTAAAAAATGAGCAGTTGGCTCTGATACCACTTGTAAAGATCAAGGACACCGAGAAGCGGGTTGAATCGGTGGACTTATAGCACTAATTTCGCTACGAACTAAAACTATAAGACTCGATCGCAACGGAAGCAAACCTAAACAATTCTAGTAGGCCATGTGATGAGGACATCTCTTCATTAGATACACACAATGCTCCTCCATCTGTTATAACTCATGCACAACAATTAAATTTAGAGGTGAGCTCATTTCCAAACTCATGTCTTCCTTCCGTTGAGAATAAATGGCTACCTAATGATTTTACTATGATTAGGAACATTGAAGAGGATCAAAGAAAGCATGGAGGATGATTTGGAGATGCTGAAGACCAGCAAGACACGTTTGACCTTGAAGGAGAGTCAATCCAACTCGGAATTGAGTTGCCCTAGGTTCCAAGAGTAGTCCGCACTAAAATAGACTCCTAGGTCGCATATGGGATCCGTTTTAGACGTTCTAGATATGGTTGAAAAGCTAAGAAGATAACCTTTCCAACGGCATCAATCTCATCTTCAAATTCGACCAGAATCAGCAAGAATCATTAAAATAAGATAACGTCCAAAAACTATCCTGGGTGCTGCGACACTATATTTTGGCCTTTGGGCCGTGTATCTTTTTATGGTCCATTTGTGTTAGGGGTTATCCCTAAGATCATTCTAAACTCTATATAAACAGCAACTGCCATCGTTAGGGTTAGGTTTTGATTAGTTTTCCTCTATTATGAAACAGTTTTGCCATTTGACGGTTCATTGGTTTTCTCACTTCGTGATTTAATTCAAATTTCGCAATTAAGTTGTGTTTTTCCTTATTCTTGCTTGTGTTCTTTGATTCGCAGGCTGAGATTAGCCTTTTTGGTGAGATCAATCATGTGTGCACGGTTGATAACCAGAGGAGAAGTAGTGCTGCGATTGCGAGGTTCGAATCGTGTTGATTTGAGGCTGAATCGATTGTGTGTCATATCTCTACTAAAGCGAGAGTTATCGCGACCTGACAAAAGATAGAGAACCACGTACACATCACCAAGACCCTTAACAATGCTAGCGATAAGAAAATAACAACAAGCAAGCACGAGCACAATAACCACCAAGAGAAATCAAAGAACAACCTATCACACTACTCAACGGTAAATAAATGTGGTAAGTAAAGAGAGTGAGATAGAGAATGCTCAATATTTTTTTTGAGGTCTCAAAAGGTAGGCATCTTCCCTAATCCTCGTTGAACCACTCCCGTCGAAGTCTCGGTCCCCCTCATCGTTCTCGAAACGATGCTCACAAGGGTACACTTCACTCCCGGAGTGAAGACACCGACGGCCTAACTGTCGCACACAATACCCAAGGGCTAGAGCAAGCCTTCAAGGCTCGAGCATTCCCTCTTCGTGTCCCTTTCGAGCGAAGAACCCGTAACTGCGTACAAAATTTGCGATAACTTCCACAATCTCCTTGAAAGCTCGATCACTGACTCCTAGCCGGTCTAGACTGCCCACACCAAGAGTAATAGGCAAAGATCACTGCTCTCAAGCCCTATAAGCTCTAGAAGTGTATGAATGCTCCCTATTACTCTCCTGCTAGCACAAAAGATCTCCAATCTTGGCATGTGCTCTTTTAGTGGTGTCCCTTAGCCTCTCACAACTTAGGTCCAGTAATTTTGATCAAAGACACACAGGAAAACATCCTCTCCATGGTTTAAATAGGCTCCAAGCTCAGAAAGAACCGTTGGGACGTGATGTCATAAAGCTGATTCCTTTATGCAATCACCGGACTATCCGATAATCCTTCTTCCTTCTCGGTCTGGGAAACAACCTCTCTGGAATCTATTCCATAGAACATCGGACTGTTCGGTGACTTTCACTTTTGGACTCTCAAAGACACTTTCTCTGGACTTCAGCTTCTGGCTCATCAGACTATCTGGTCATTGCACCGATGGACTGTCTGGTGACTTCTCTATCTCGACTCCAGATAGCACCTCTCTCTGAACTGGCTCCTCTAGGGCTCACGGACTGTTCGGTGACTGAATCTTCAGCTGATCTTGAGCTCCGGTCTTTGACTTTGCTTTCTCTGCCATTTTAGTGTTTTCTGAGGATCTAAGGAGCATTCACACCCTCTAACACTTGTATGACAGGAGACAAATGATCTTACCCCCTTTAATTGTACCAGCGTTCCTATAAACTGTCTAGCTAGTCTTTAGCCTTGATCCTTCAATGCCGGGCAACTTCTCTTCTAGATTTCGTCCTTGTCATCCATCGAGGAAGCCCACCATTTTAATGTAAAATTAGCAGGGTGGTACCTACAACACCACCGTTACCTATGGTTGTTCATTCAATCACCAAACTCCATTCATACCTTTTAGGAGACTTCAAATGTCATGAAGCTACCATGTTCTGTTTTGAGTGATGTCCCTATCAGGTACTCATGGTAGGAGCAAGGTGTTACAAGCATATTGGACTTGCAACCTTTTATGTGGCACGCAGAAATTAGAACTGTTTGTACCTCGGAAGTGCAACCTTTTGTGTTCATGAGAGACTTGAAATATCATGTCGAAGCAAATGTAGTATTTTAAAGAGTTGAAATATCATGTTGAAGCATAGTTATTAGGAGTCCTAGTCTAATTAAATTTAGTCTATATGCATGTCTTCCAAGGATACGATAGATTTGTTGCTCGCCCTTGTGGCAGCTGGAGATGAACTGTATGAATTTGGCTAATTTATGTATAAATTCTGCTAATACATGTATGAATTGGATATTGCTATATTTTTTATGTTGCAAAAGGTGAAAACTTGTCTCTGGATCTGTTACCAAATTCATTTGGAGCTTTGTAATGGTCTAAAATATGTTGAAGCTTGATGTGAAAAACAACTTTTGTACTATTATGATTCACAGAAATGTATATTTTAGTAATTATATTTAAAATGTGTGGTCCTCTTTTGCCGAAAGTTTTTTGAATAAGGTAAAGATGGGTGCAGTAGCATATGAGATGACTCTTTTCCAGCAGCTTTTCTGTCGGCAAATCTGAGCATTTGCCAGCAAGTGTGTACTATTGCCAGCAATTGTATACTATTCGGTAAAAAGAAGACCTATCGGTAAACAACCAATATTTGTCAGCAAAGGACAAATGAACAGTGACATGTTAAGTGTCAGTAAATGTAATAACTGTCAGCAAAGGTTTCACCGAAAGTGTTGTTAAAAGGTGGAAATGGTACAGTAAGTTGAGTGTTAACTGTGGACTCCGTACGTGTGGCCTGCATTTGTTACCCCCCAAATCTTAAATCCCATGTACAGCATTATAATTGTTGAGGTTACAAAAAACTCCATGGCCCTCCTTAAATAGTCTTCCACTAGTCATTTATTCATTGTATTATTTGATTTGTACTGTAGCTGTTAAATGGGCTATGTGCCCCTCCTAACCTCAAGGGGTTGATAATGAAGGATCGTGATCGTTTCATACTCCCTCTGTTTGCATAATTGTTGATGTTTTAGATAAGGCTTAGGTCAAACATTGTAAATATAAATCATAAATAACTTTAAACTTGTTAAGTTTAAAAATGCAAAAATTATATAAATAGATTTGTCTTAAAAAGTTGTTTCATAAAAATACATATATCACTTTTAAATAAAAACTTATAGAAAAAATTGCATCTTGGAGACTGTGTCATTGTCCTAAACGTCAAGAAATATAAAACCGGAGAGAGTAATATGTTGGGTTTTTGAGATGAAATATGGGTTCCTTTTGACATACTTTTAGTGTCTTATGTCTTAGACGGGTTTACATGAGTTGAAAACATTTTATTAGCCAAATAGGACATTAATCATTTACTTGATGAAAGAAATTTTTTATCTATATATATGATCATGGCGCAGACACTTAGAACGCAAAATAAGGGTAAAATCCATGAAATCCTAAACGGTAGAGGGTAGTTAGACTGTGACCCAGAGTTTAGTTTTTTTCCAATTTAAACAGTGGTTTAAAACAGTTTAATCAAACTCAAAATATGATTACACAGTTTAATCAAGCTTAAATCATGATTAAACTGTTTAAATGGCCTAAATAGTCACCCTCCCTCTACCATTTAAACCCTTTTAGGATAACATAGGGTAAAATAATAAATCCTAAAAAGCAGGGGTAAAGTCACAATAAGAACTCGGAACATGGCAGATGCCCCTTATTGCAAATGGCCTTACTTAGAGATCTAGTACCACAAAAGTATAATCTAAAGTTTGGATGTACAGATAAGAAAACTTTTACAAAATTTACAATCAAAGGCGTATTGGTTATTTTATCCTTTTATTAACACCTAACACCTATGAAATGGATGACAATGGCATATAGGGAACAGAAGTTTATATAGATGGCTATTAATAAAATTCAAATTTTGAGTGGTTTATAGGGAACCTCACCTATTTTTTAGGGCTGCTAAGCAATTTTCTCAAATAAGACCCCTTCGAAACATAGGACTTTCATAGGAATCACATAGGAATTTCACAGGAATCAAGCCCCATTTGGAACGCAGAAATTTCACAAGAATTAGTTTAATTTCACAGGAAAAAACATAGGAATATGAAAAATTCCTCCATTCCAAACAGAGCCTCAGTTTAGTTTCACAGGAAAAACGTAGGAAAAGGGAAAAAATTCCTGCATTCCAAAAGAAGCCTAAATATGCATGCTTATTCATTTGACGCTGATAATTTTAAGGTGCGCTTAAGATACTTCAATCAGTTTGAACATGCAGTATATATATTTTTTTTAAAACGATTGATTGTTTGCATGATAATGAATCATTAATTTGAAATATTATTGAATTAGTGACTGTCCCAATCACGCCGCAAGCAAATTAGATTTTGGAAACACATATCGTAAGTTGCTATCTTGTATAGATTTAGTATTTTGCAATGTCTCGGGTCACAAACACAGACGCACCCATGGGAGTGATAAGGCCCATTTGAAAATCACCAATTTTCTCTTTGAAACTGGAACTTGGACATGGCCTATGTGACCCGAGCTTCTGGTCTGCCACTGCGTACGTTTATTGGCTGTTTGTGGGTAGTTTAATAATGGGATTTTTGGCTCCAGGACACTCTTCTTTGATGTCATTTGCTGGTTCACATCTAACTTTACCATATTTGCTAGGAACCATTACAAAATAATGTTCATTTGCTAAAACACACTGCAGCCATTATAATAATCCAAATGAACATTTCACTGAGAAAAACATTTAAAATGGACAAGGATGCCCCTAGCTGCTTGAACGGACCAACATTACTTTGGCCATTTCCACGTACCTAACAACTGGTCATCCTTCACCATATATATGGATAGCATTTCACAACAGATTTAGAGAACAAACAAATGACAGTACTGTAAGATCTCTAATAACATCTTAATTTTTTTACATGCTTGCATCAGCCACATACTAAAGACTGAAATATTGCCTCAAAAGTTTGGCACAAACAAAAGAAATAGCACAGCCATGTGTCCTCGAATCTGGCACAAAATCACTAAATGGACTACAACATGTCAAATTCAGACAGCTTTTCTTCTTATCTTGAGCTTCTGTGCCTTCCCTTTTGCATTATGTGGAGAGGTAGTAGAGGGACCAAAGGCTAATTGTGTAGCACAGGATGTAGCAGATGTGCAACTGAAAGTAAAATGAATCAAAGAATGAATGAATCACATTACTAAACTTTGTAAAGACAAAATTACAGCATATTACCTCCTAGTGTTTCTTGCTGGACTATTTGCACTATCTCCAAGTTCCAACTGTCTATGATGGCTGAAAATTTGAAGCAAAGAACAAATAAATGGAACTACCACATAATTGCTTTTGAGAGAAAAAAAAAGAGGATAATCTCCTGGTGTTGCTTGCTGGGCTATGAGCAATAATAGATTCTTGGGTTACATTTATTTCCCTTGTAGTCAAGGACTCAATAGTGGACATAGCAAGTTTTTCTTTCTTAGATCTGATTCTCTTTGGCTTAGGTGGTGCTGGAGGAGGCCCATCTGAATCATAAACAAGTTCGTCACAAGTTTTCATCATGTGACCAAACTGACCGCATCTCGCATCTCTTGCACTTCATTCGACGAGTTGTCCTCCCTTCTTCTTCCACCCCCCTAATTCTTCTTTCTCGTGGCCTACCAGCAGTTCTTTTTAAAATTGGTGGCCAAAGCTTGAATCCCAAATCAACCTTGGGCCACTGTCTTCTATCTCTCATTGGCATCACACATCTCTCATACGCCTTTTTAAACATATCAACAGAGTAGTAATCATCAACATAGTCTTCCATGTTGGGATTACGTTTTGAGCTAATGTAGCATATGGCATGTTTGCATGGCAAGTCAGTAATCTGCCACTCTTGACAGCTACACTCCCTCTTTAGAAGATCAACTGTGTGCCTCTAAGCGACTAGATTTTGATCAGTACCTTCTATCTCTGCAGTTTCATTAAGTCCTTTGTTTATGATCCATGGTAAGTTCCTACTCTTAGCATTTAGATCCCTTATGATGTGCGGAAGAATCTTGCCCTTCATTTTCCTAGCTAATCTCCCCCTAAGTTCCTGTTTTTTCATGAGCAATTGTCTGATTTTATCCATCAATGCAATGGCTGGAAGGGATTTTTCATTTCGAATCCATGAATTGAATGTCTCTGCAATATTATTTGTTACATAGTCACATTTGCTGGCATGTGAGAACTTGCATCTCTTCCATAAATGTTTGTGGTTTTCCTCTATCCATTTGATGGCAGCAGGGCAAGCAATCTTCATAGTGTTATAGTGGTATTCATACTTCAGTTCATTGTATGCTCTAGAAGCAGGCTACAAATGTTTCTCGAATACATCACCACGGAACCTCTTCTGAAAATTCTTCACTAGATGACGCATGCACTCTGTATGTTCGACCCCATTTGAGAAAACTTTTGTAACTGCAATATTAATTCCTTTGCCAGCATATGTAGATATAACCAAGCCTGTAGGTGAGCCAATTGCAGCGTGGAGCCTTTCAAAGAACCACTTCCAGTTATCTCCTGTCTCAGTGTCAAACATGCCGTATGCAACTGGAAACATCCAGTTGTGTGCATCAATAGCAGTTGCTGTGGCAAGTTGTCCCCTCCATCTTTCAGTTAACACAGTAGAGTCCACTCCTAGGAAAGGTCTGCATCCTTTGAGGAATCCATCTACACAGGATTTTAAAGCAACAAACATCTTTGTGAACCTCATTTTCTTGCCAACTTGTTCATATGCAATGTCCACCAAGCTTCCTGGATTGGTCCTTTCAACCTCTGCCTTGAATCTAAAAGAATCCTCAACACTGTCATCCCATTTTCCCATTATCTCTTCGAGAGCCATTTGTCTTCCATCCCATACAACATAGTATGATAACTTGATATTATACTTCTTTTCTAATTCTACTTTCAAAGCTGCTGCTCCTAAACTTGGGTTCTCTCTCAACAAATCAATTGACCTATCTCTTACCCATGCATTGTTTGCCATACAATTTTTGTCAACTTTGGATGTGCTTGTGCAGCTATGTTTGGGTTGAAGCTTTTTAATCTGCCAAGTCATACCATCTTGTAACTGTGAAGCGTGTATCCTCCATTTACATTTTTTGGCCTTGCAGCGCCCTCTATATCTTGAGGTTTCTGAGTATGGAGCTGTAATTTCAAACTCTTGCAACACTGCATGCTGCCTAATTGCCCTCTTAAAGCACTGCCTATCCTCAAATGTAACTCCAACATCTATAATTGGATTTTCTAAGTCTGTGACATGCATTGTTGGCTCACATTGCTTAGTATCATCAACAATGAACTCATCATCAGTGGTATCCTCATCATCAGAAGGTTCATACTCAGAATCTGATCCACTCTCCAAATCTGATAACAAGTGATTGTATGAAATCTCATCATTTAATCCAACATATTCAGACCAATCCTCTATCCATGCAACATCTCCATCAATTACATCTGTTGCATTGTTACTATCTATAATCACAACAGTACCAGCATCAGCAGTCTCGATAGCAGGGTCAACCGAGTCATCCTCAGGCACTGTCACAGATAGTGGAAGTCTTCTACTATCTCAATACATGTCCATAGCATCGATGAGCTGTGAATCTGATGTTATCTCAGCAAAAGAAGATGTCTTCTTGTCCCAAAAAGTTAAAGAGAAGCGCTGGTCCTTTCCAAGCTTCACCTTCTGTGACACAGCAGCTAGCAATTCATTGAAATTGGCAGTACTTCTATCTATCACTAATCGAAATTTGTCAGTAACATGATATTCATCCTTTCCATCTTCACAAATTTCAACATAAGGTCCTACTGTCACAGCAATCCGACATGCATTCGCATTTTCCATCCTAAAAAAATTGAAAGAAAATCAACCAGAGCTAGAGATACTACACCAAATACAACCTAATTTGCACAAATCTAAAACAATTTTGATTGCAGAACTATACCCTTTAGGCACTCGTGAAGAGACTGATTTGGTTGGCCATCCATAGAAGGTATTGCCGGTCCTTCCAGCAGAGTTAGTGGATCTTCCAAGCACGGCACTACTGGAGCTTCTATGATTCGTGGTAGAAGATGAGCTAGAAACAGCGAACAGGAGAGAGTAGGGCACGGTCAGGGAAGCAGAGCACCAGGACCAACAAACCTTAGGGTTTGCAGCGCAACATCAAAGGCAGCGTGCAAGCCAGTGTCCAACCAAGTAAGACCAAAGAGGCAAGCCACGAGAGCAGCTGGGAGAGCAAGGCTGGGGCGCAGGAGCGGTGCACCAGAGGTGGGGGTTGGAGCACGGTGGAGCAGAGAGCTAGAGACACAGCAGGAGCAGAAAGCTAAGGACTGAAGAGTGACGATGGGGAGGTACGGTGCTGGTCCAGTTCAAGCAGGCAGGAGCATACTCGTCCATTTCAAATAATTCTCTCAGTTAAATGTATATTTGGATTATTATAATGTCTGCAATGTGTTTTAGCAAATTGATATTATTTTGTAATGATTTCTTGCAAATATACAAAAGTTGGGTGTGAACCAGCAAAATGACGTGAAAGAAGAGTGTCCTGGAGCTAAAAATCCTTTTAATATATGGCGTTAGCAATTACTACTACTAGTATATTTATATCTGACCTGTCAGATAAGATCAAAGACAAACAACCAGTAGTATCATTTATTATCTTCAGTGTGACAATTTTCCCTTTAGTTTTAGACTACGAAAACTGTTGATTTTTAACATCATATTTAATCATTTATTTTATTTATTTTTTAAATATATAAAATTATTAATTATATTTACAATACCATTAATAATAAAGAAAATTATAAAAATATATAATATTTATCATACTTTTGAGTATGACAAAGATGATATTACAAGTAAACGTTGTAAATTTTATAGAGCGGGATGGAGTAGTTGATTTGAGAGGGAATCTGGTTCAATTTGAAATAGAATTTCTATCCTACGATAATAATTAAGAAAAAGGTGATATCTTATTCACATCTTGGCTATCTGAATTTACACCTTGGTTTGTTAAGTCGCTGGGATAAGGATTTATTTAAAATTGTAAATAGACTTGTTGATTGACATAACGATAACAAGCAGAGCAGAGTGAATACGTAACTGTCAGGTAAGATAAGATAGAGTTATTTTCTCAATTTTTCAGCACGGCAATCATGAATGGGTCCCCGACTCCGCGTCCGGTGCGTGTTTCCGGTAACGACGGAATGTTGCCAACAATGCGCATGCACGTCCCGATCCCCACCACTTCAGTGCTTCATCACGCAACCCAAACCGATAGTCATATCGTATTTTTAGACAAGGCAACAATCCGCGGCCGTGCCTTGCGCCGCCCACACACTCCAGTCCATTCCCTGCACGAGAAGAGCATTATCCAAGCCCGTCGTACCGCGCTGTTGTACGGCGGTCATCCGCGTAGCCGTAACAAAACCAGATTCGTTTTGGACAGCCGCTGCCGTCGCCGTCACCGAGGCTCGCCGTGATCCTGGCACCACAGGACAGACCCTAGCTGCCAGGCCCAGGGACGTGGCGACGAGACGAGGCGGGAAAGGCCCTGCGCGCCGCCACAGAGCCCGCGTGCCGCGAGCGCCGTGCCACGCGACACACGGAGGTCCGCAGCGGCTGGTGGTGTCATGCCGAGCGCAACCCAGAGTTTGAGCTGGGAAGCTTCCGCGAAGGTTCGTCCCCCGTCCGCATCCGGGTTTGCAATCATGAACGACGCTCGGCTCTGTTCTCTCGCTAGCGACGCTCCCTGCCGTTTTCGGGGCCTCTTCCCCCCCTGGTAAATTCCGGAGTTAAAGCTGTTGATGACTCCTAGGAGTATCTCCCCGGCCCGTATATATCCGCTCAACTCTCTCTCTCTCTCTCTCTCTCTCTCTCTCGTCTGACCCAGAGAGAGCGGCGACACGACATTCCGACACCAGGCAAGCAAGCGCTCTGCAGCTCTGCTCTCGTGCTCTACTCCTACCCGGCGGCGATGGAGGCGGCCGCGGTGGTCGTGATGGAGTCCGGGACGGGCCGCAAGGATCTGCGGCAGGCGCGGCAGCGCCCGCACGGGCACTCGGCGCTCGCGCGCACGGCGCACAGCGTGTCGTCGTCGTCGCTGCGCAAGAAGTCGGACGCGTCGCTGGTGCGGAAGGTGCCCGTGGCGCCGCTCCGCCCGGTCCTCGCCAGCCTGCAGGAGGTCTTCCTCGGCACCAGGCTCGCGCTGCTCTTCCCCGCCGTGCCGCTCGCCGTCGCTGCGCGGTACGCGGGCTTCGGACAGGTACAGACACCGACGCTTCGCCCGTACCTTCTGGTCTGGTCTGCCATGTTCGGTAGGGGAGCTATCCTTGTTTAATTCAAGGATCACATGGGATGGATGGACCGCTGTGGCGATGTTTTCTTACTGCTCGATCGTCTCGTATATATTTGACCAAATGACCACCGCACGATTTACTTACTGCAGCTCCTCCTCGCGGTGCTTATTAGCCATGCACACGCACACAGCAGCCGGGTTGCTTTATGCTCATCTGCAAGTAGTAGTGGCAGGAGGGTGTAGTCTCTTTATTACCAGAACGGCCCCGATCGTTCTTGGAGCCAAGCCGGGTTCGGGCAGATCCCGGCGTGTATCTCTGCTCGCGGAATCGGTCAGCCATGTCGCCTAGCCCTGCCCGCGCTTGTGTTCTGTGTTCTGTGAGAAAAGGCAAGGCCCTTCACGGTCGTTTGCCGAACACCGCGCCGAGCGGATGCTTGCTTGCCAGCGCGCCTCCACACGCGCCTTTCAATTTTGGGTAGTTTAAGTTTGGTGGTTTGCGAAAACATTATCTTGCACTTGACAGAGCTACCGGTCTACCTTCCTGCCTGCCACGTGAGAGCAACGTTGCAAACTTTCTTTAGCTAGTGGACACGGAGTGTAGTATTTTTTTTTTTTTTCCTAACTCTGTGTGCCACCGATCGATGCAACTTTGGCGTGCAGGTGTGGGTGTTCGCGCTCAGCATGATCGGCCTTGTTCCGCTCGCCGAGCGAGTCAGCTTCCTCACCGAGTGGGTTGTCTACACTGCACCTCCTCTTTTAAAACCTTGTCATCTCTTATTCATCTTTTTCTTCATTTATGCATTTGCTGATGAAATGCTGCGTTCTCTCTATATGTGATTCTTGCAGGCAGATCGCGTTGTACACTGGTCCCACCAGTAAGTCACCACTGCGTCAAACACTCCGATCGATCAAACCTAGTATTGCGGTAGTAGCAGACTAGTTAACCTGAGAGTGGCAATCTGTCTGCAGTCGGTGGCCTCCTGAACGCGACGTGCGGCAACGCGACGGAGCTCATCATCGCGCTGTTCGCGCTGATGCAGGGGAAGATCGAGGTGGTCAAGTGCTCCCTCCTCGGCTCCGTCCTTTCCAACCTGCTGCTCGTGCTCGGCACCTCGCTCTTCTGCGGCGGAGTCGTCAACCTCGGCACCGACCAGCCGTACGACAGGGTACTCTTCTCTTCTCTTCTCTTATCCACTCGATCGATTATTAGAAGAACCATGCATGAGTCATTGATCGCCTCCCGTTTTAATCAATTTTCAGAAACAGGCGGACGTGAGCACGGGGCTCCTCATCCTGGGCGCGCTGTGCCAGTCGCTGCCCCTGCTGCTGCGCTACGCCGTGGGCGCCGGCGAGCACTCCGTCACCGCGGCCACCGCGGGGCTCCAACTCTCGCGCGCCTGCAGCGTCGTCATGCTGCTCGCCTACGTCGCCTACCTCTTCTTCCAGCTCAAGACGCACAGCCAGCTATTCGAGCCGCAAGAGGTCAGTACTCAATTGCTGCGCGCGATTTCGTTTCCAATATATAGATACATTCATGTCGAATACAGAAATGGGAAACGCAGAATTGAGCTGATAATTTTGCATTCGTTCATGCCTTTTAAACTTTTGAAGGTGGAAGACGATGTCGAGATCGAAGAGACGCCGGTCCTCGGGTTCGCGAGCGGGTTCTTCTGGCTGGCGTTCATGACCGTGCTCATCTCCATTCTGTCCGAGTACGTCGTCGGCACCATTGAGGTACACTAAACCTCATCAATTTCCCTGCTTGTATCTGATCTCGTTCCAGTACTGTACTACTCCTTTCGGTTTTATTTAAATTATTTACACCGTTGACTTTTAACATTAATTTTAACCATTTGTTTTATTTAAAAAATTTATTCAAATGTGTAAAATTATTAATCATGCTTTAAATATAACTAATGATAAAGTAAATAATATTAAAAATTTTTATATTTGAATAATTTTTTAAATAAGACAAATGATAATTAATATTTTAAAACCGAAGAGAGTATATTACAAAAACCGTAACATCTGCCACACATTCCCATGCATCGCCAGCCTACATCCAAATCCTGGGGTCTGTCAGTCAGCTTCATCAGCATCATCCTGCTCCCAATCGTCGGGAACGCGGCGGAGCATGCCGGGGCCATCATTTTCGCTCTCAAGAACAAGCTGGTACGTCCACATGCAACCCATGCCTTACTATTCCTTTTCTGTGGTTTTCTGACATGCCAATGCACGGAACCATGCCATCAATCAGCTGGCCAATCATTCAGATTTTTAATCTTCAATTTTAATAATGCAGGACATCACTCTCGGAGTAGCGTTGGGCTCGGCAACCCAGATCTCTGTGTTCGTGGTGGGTATCATCATCACTAGTTAAATGGACACGTCAGCCGTCCTGATTTTGTTCCCTTATAATTATAATTTATACATCACGAGGGGATAACTATTACAGTTATATATGCTAAATGTAACATACAGGTCCCACTGAGCGTCATTGTCGCGTGGATCGCCGGAATCCAAATGGATCTTGATTTCAAGCTGCTGGAGACAGGCTCCCTGTTCATTTCAGTATTGGTGACTGCCTTCACCCTCCAGGTATTGCACTCTAAACACAGCTTATTTGTTTGTAATTGTGGTATTGCGTTCACGTGATGATCGAGCACGCGCGCAACGGAGTTCTAATTTAGGGATCGTTTTCAGGATGGAAGCTCACATTATCTGAAGGGAATCATTCTCCTCCTGTGCTACGTTGTCATAGGCGCATGCTTTTTCGTCACAAGGGAACCTACAGGTATGTTGTGTTTTTCTATAGGTGCATTCTGTCCTTATTTTTTCTACGTGTGTATATTTTCAATAATGTTTTTCATGGTAGGCCACGCACACGATCACAACGGCGTCCAGCTGGCTGTACCAATCGGTACATGGAATGCACAAGTGGCATAAACAGGTAAGCATACTTTTTTATGAACCATCTTCCTTTAGTCGATTGGTGTACCAGACGGCTACCATTTTAATTTATAATATAATTTTTAGTTCATAATAAGGGCATGCCTCTGGTTTGACCAACCGATGGCACATCACACATGTGGTTGAGTCAGACCATGTGATTTCAGTGGGTAGCTAATGTGTCGTGTTCAGAGATTAAGTATGTGCCCTGTTTTGCAATAGTAATAGATATACTTCTCTTTCGAGATGCAGCAAGCACATGCAACTATGGAGTATTTTAGAAGAGAGTAGTTGTTTACTATTCACAAGTGGCATTAATGTTCAATCAACGACTTCTGTTAGCCAATGCAAAAATATATGCTTATTTATTACTCCCTCCGTCCCTTATTCTAACTAATGTTTTAACTTTTAGAAATCACATTTGATCATTCTTTTTATTCAAATTTATAAAAATATTCCTTATTTTATTGCGAATTGTTTAATTGGTAGAAATGAAGCATGACTTTTTTTTTTGTTGCACAATTTCCTAATAAGCCGAACGGTGAAACGTGATTTTTAAAAGTAAAAATAAAAACGATAATTAGAATGGGACAGAGGGAGGAGTTTACGTTCTGAAGAGAACTTCTCTATTTTTAATAAAATTGCTTTTTAGTTATCCCCACTGGGAGCATTATATGTGCCAGACCGCAGTAGGATTTTTCAAAAGTTTGATTGAAGACTGTTTCTTTGGATCGTTAGTATATAATACTAACAAACCAACCAGCGAGTTTCATAAAGCGCTCAAGGGTGATATTGGGCGACCTTCTAGTGTACTCCGTACTTTGAATATTTAATTATCCTGCCGACCACTCTATAATTTTAGTTTGGATTGCATGACATGCATGGATTTTTTTGAAGTCTGACCAACCGATGGGGAAAACATATCCACGTTGTTTTTGCATCTTAAAACAAATAGTCGGCTCGATTGGTCAACTAACTTAACGAGTCACAATCATAGATTAAGCATGCTACCGTCTTATTGTAAATTTTCACAAAAAGAATAGTCCTACATGGACATCGCACGTATTACACATTAATAGCATGGATGCTTCAGTCCACGACTCCTGCCTGCCCAACATTTTCGATTCAGAGGCTTCCTTCTGTATTAATTTGACTTCAATTTGTAAGAATTCAGATGCCTATAGATCTGCAGGAATGTGATGCCATATGGTGACTATGAACCCGCAGGTAATTAGAGAACCGCGAGTGCGTGAACAAGCGAGCATTCATGACAGCGAAGCGTCGTTTGACTCTTAAACTTCGACTGGCTGCCGGCAGCCTTGGTGTGCAAAAGATTGGTCAGTTGTATTCAGGAGAGCGAGAGAAGTTGGGCAGCGCTGCCGGGAATGTGTTTATTCAGCGTTGTGAGAAAAATGCAGTGTATGGAGAGTGATTAGGTGTTTATGCTTGTATTGGTTTAGGTAAGGGTAGGCAAATATGCGTACAGCGAGTGGTATTGTAAATGACCGTGCGTTGCTTCATTTGTGCAGCTTATAATATAAATAAAGGCAAAATTGTCAGTACCACATTGAGAAAAGGTGGTTCTTCAGTGTTCACTGTTTCTGACTAGGCAGTTTTCAGCTAAGACACACTACAAAGATGTGGCAATTGTCTATGATTGATTAAACAATTATTTTTAATTTTTTTTACCTCAATGAGTAAAAAATATTAGAACTTGCAATTTTGCATAAATATCCATTGTTGCATTTTGTGTGAATGTACTGTTTGATACATTTTTATCAATTGTTTATGTGGCATTCTAAACAAATTAAATATTAAAAAAAGAGCAAACTATATAAACAATTAAAAATTTATCAAAACATACACATAGAGAATTAGTCGATGTATTTTTACACAAAGTTCTAATGTATTTTATATATTAAGATAAAAATGTTAAAAAAATTAAATGTTTCATCGATAATAGTATGTCACAGTTTCCAGTGTGTCAGTCAAGATATATAGCTTTGCCGTCTCTGATCAAACGGGTTTCATATATTCATTTGCAGTTTTAGATGACTTCCAGAGTTGTCCGGTTGCCGTGATCCGTCTGTACTCACCTTGTTGAAAATGTGCAACGCATCGGCAGCCACATGTATGCCCACGTACGCACTGCAAAATGTGTTACACCCCCAGTTTGAACTGGTGGACGCGCGAGAAATACGAGCCCAACCAGTTGAGTAAATGAGTTGTTATGCTGTTGGCAGCGCCTTTCTGATAAATCGAAGTTTGTTCAGTTTCAGATTCACAAAAGAAAGTTTGTTCAGTTTCTGCAGGCAAAAGAGATGCGCAGTATGTGGACTTGCTGCAAACCATTTGTTCATCTTCCAAATTGGTCGGTGTAGTACCTCGGATAGAACTTAAAAGAGCACATGCAGCAGTTGATTGTTGCAATGCAACAAAAGAGGAAAACGGCACACTGGGTGTTGACTGCTAATAGAATAGACGTTTAGTTAACAACAAATCAATGACAAACATGACAAATGCCATGGCTGATCCAACGAAGCCAATGCCGAAGCACTGCGAACCAGGCCATGAGCTACTTATTCCTAGACACATGACGTGACGACTCGATGACGGCGATACGCATGGCACGAGACAATACCAAACGGCGTCGCAAATTAACCTAGCCGCTAGCTAATGGATCGACAGACTAATTCTGATCGTTGAGGAAGTCTTTGATGTCGTCCTCGACCTGGTCCATGACGGCGTCCCAGGCCGCCTCCGAGGGGTGGGCATCGTCCCAGAAGAAGTGGTGCTCCGGGTTGTCGCAGAGGCTGTACTGCGGCTTGCCGTCGTCGTCCCCCGGCCCGCAGTAGCCGTTCGGGTCGAAGCTTCGGCAGCACGGCATCAGTTTGTGCGTGAACTCCTTGGCCGCCGGCGAACCTGTGATTTAGGTATGATCGTGGCAATCGAATTAGCAGTGCATATATATATATATATATATAAACGAAAGTGTGCGGTCCATTTAAACAATTAAACATCGGTGATTACGTTTCGAGGGGTCCGGTTGGTTGACGATGCTGGAGAACGCCTTGTTGAGGTCGACGACGAAGACGCTGCCGTCGTTCTTCACGGCGTTCGTCAGCTTCGTCTTGAGCTGGTTGTTGTGCAAGTCGGCGGCCATGTTCGCCCGGGCGTCGCATTTGGTGTAGTTGACGCTCCTGATCAGCCCGGGCGTGCAGCCCAACGGAGGCAGGTTGTTCACGAGGACCTTGGTCAGCCCCAGCTTGCACAGCCGCTTCACCCCCTTGGCGATCTCAGACGTCACGTTCCGACGAAGGCGGCGATCTGCACCGCCAAATAGAAATCATTTTTAATTTAGCCATATGATGTTAGACTTAATCTTGTTGGTTGTTAGTATTTAGTCGTGTTTGTGTGGAGTTGTGTAGTGGTGGTCGGCTTGTAGAGTTTAGTGGAGGTCGTTGAGTCGTGTGATCAACGGTGCCGAAATATTAGTGTGTGCATGCTGGTATGGAGTCGTGAGAGCCAAATATGGTGATTAGTTAGTGGAGTGTCGAGCTATGTGGCTAGAGGGACGTGCATGTAGCGATTAGTGGAGCTCCTGTATGGGTGCATGTGGTCAGATCGTGTGCTAATGGCCGCAGTAGCACGGCCGAACGTGAGTAGTGACAAGGCAGTGAGTGCTTATTTAACCTTTATAATCAGTGTATGCTGTAGTGAAGTGATCAGAGAAGTGAAATATAGTATCTGTGCTTGTGAGTGCTGGTGGGCAGCACGTGAATCCTTGTGTCCACTGAAATCTTTTTATAACTTTGTGCCCCGTGAAATATTGTGTGTGCTCGTGTGTGTTCAAGAGTGAGAGATCAGTGAGAAGCTGGGCCAACAATTGGTATCAAAGCTTTAGGTTGAGTTTTCATAACTATGTCTGAAGCTACTAGTGGCAGAGGCAAAGGTGTCGACGGCGAGCTCATTGTGCAACAAGTGAAGGAGGTGGGGGTGACTCTCCGTTACCCTATGTTGTTGAAGGACAACTACGGTGTGTGGACGACAAAGATGAAGATCTTCATGCGCGCCCAAGGTGTGTAGGCGGCCGTGGAGAGCAAAGAAGCCGTCGATGAGAAGTTGGATCAAATGACTCTCATTGCCATTGTCCAAGCCGTGTCAAAGGGCATGGTGATGGCCATATCCGAGAAGGAGACCGCAAAGGAGGTGTGGAACGCTCTCCAGGGGATGCACATCGGTGAAGAGCGTGTCAAGAAGCTTTGAGTACAAACTCTCAAGAGGAGGCTTGATGGTATGTACATGGGTGAATCTGAAAAAAATTAATGAATTTGCTTTAAAGGTTACCACCATCATGAACGAGATACGTGCTCTCGGCAGGAAAGTGAAGGAGGTGACCGTTGTGGAGAAGTTGCTGCATTTCGTCTTCGACAAGTTTTAACCCCTTGTGAGCACCATCGAGCAATAGGGAGATGTGACGAAAATGTTGGTGGTCGAGACTATCGGGCGCTTGAGGGCGTTCGAGGAGTCTTCAAAGGGACGGCATCGTGACAATGAGGGGGAGCAGCAGCTGCTGATCGCGGAAGGTGAACCGCAACTCACACATGTAGAGTGGGAAGCCATAGTTGCAAAAGAGAAGAGGGGCGGAGAGGGCTTCGGCAACAATGGTGAGAAGAAGAAGTATCATGGATTGATTGCCGCAAGTGTGGTGAGTTCGGCCACTTCGCTGATGAGTGTGATGAACTGAAGAAAACAGTGAAGGGGCTGGCGCAACTTGGTGTTGCAAAAGTCGATTATGAGTCGGCTTATTTTGAAGCAAGGCGTGGAGGTACGGAATAAAGTTAACAAGATTAGGGGGTGATTGTTAGACTTAATCTTGTTGTTTGTTAGTATTTAGTCGTGTCTGTGTCAACTGCATGAGTTGTGTAGTGGTGCTCGGCGTGTAGAGTTTAGTGGAGGTTGTCGAGCCGTTTGATCAAGGGTGCCGGAATATTAGTGTGTGCATGCTGGCATGGAGTCGTGAGAGCCAAGTATGGTGATTACTTAGTGGAGTGCTGAGCTATGCGGCTAGAGGGTCATGCATGCAGAGATTAGTGGAGCTCCTGCATACGTGCTTGTGGCCAGATCGTGTGCTAATGGCTGGAGTAGTACGGCCGAAGGTGCGCTGCAGGGTGAGTAGTGACCAAGGCAGTGATCAGAGAAGTGAAATATAGTGTTTGTGCTTGTGAGTGCTGGTGAGCAGCACGTGAATCCTTGTGTCCACTGAAATCTTTTTACAACTTTGTGCCTCGTGAAATATTGTGTGTGTTCGAGAGCGAGAGATCAGTGAGGAGCTGGGCCAACATATGATATGATGAACGGCCGGTACACCGTGCATGTGTTCAGCAATAAAACTCACTTCCTTTTTGTCGATCATGTTGGTGACGCGGTCGTAGTCATTGTCGAAAATGGCGACAAACGCGACGGAGGGTCCAGCTGCCAGTAATCGATGATCCTTCCGTCGACCAGCTCCTTGAAGAAGCCGATCTGATTGGAGAGGGTCGGCACCTTGTGCGGCCCCTAGAACACGCCGGCGCCGCCGTGGGTGAAGTTCATGCCGGACGAGTCCCCGAAGCTCTTTGTGATCCTGTACATCGTGGGCACTATGCGGTACCTGTTAGGTATTCATGATCGAATTGCTTAAGTAATTGAACCACCTAAGAGTAGGATTAGAGATCATACTTTGATCTTGAGATCCCATCTTTGCTGAAATTGATGTTCTGAGCTTCTGCGCCTGGTTCCTTGGTTCCTAGAGCTGGGAACACTCTTCCTTGTGTTTGCAGCGCCTGCTAGATTGGGTTTCAGTGGGAAATTCCGTTGTGGAGTGTGAATTTCTTCACTTAGCCTTCCCTGAAGGCTCTGCCCTTCTTTTTTTTATGCGCTGCCACACAGGGGGTGCACGCTCTTATGAATTATCAATGTTTCCAATCAAAGCATTGAATTTTGGCTAATGGCAGCTCAACCACCACCTTTTCACTTAACACTTTCACACTAAACTGGTTAAGCAAACCGATTTAGCTGTTGATCACTTTTCACACTAACATTGTCCCTTTTGATCATCAGGTAAACCTTAATAAGCACATCTTTTAACAAAATAACATATCAAGACAAAAGGATTGCAACGACGATTTCAATGTATCACAGAACCCAGTTACTATAGCATATCACCTCATATCAAATGAGCTTCTTTAACATAGGAGCTCCAAAACTTTATTTATTAAACTTTAGTCATTATATATGAACTCACTTCTTCGATAGGTGGTACACCAGACCAATAAATTACAGTAGTCAATTAAATACTACAGAACTAATTGACCATGATTCCCATTCTATCTCAAAGTGAATCCTTTTATAATGGGGAGAGGGTGCTCCATATACCCCTTTATTCTAGGATCAAAGGCTTTTCGACCAATCTCGTACCGGTAACATGTTCTCTGAACAAGCTGTGTGGTAAGCCTTTAGTAAGTGGATCCGCCAACATCTTTTTTGTACTTATATACTCAAGTCTTATCGTTTGATCCTGGATTTTATCTTTCACAATATGATACTTAATGTCAATGTGTTTGGTAGCACCACTTGACTTGTTGTTACTCGCATAGAGTACTGCTGATTGATTATCACAGTATATTGTGAGTGCCTTAGAAATGCTATCAACCACTCGCAATGCCGGGATGAAATTCTTTAGCCACACAGCCTGCCCTGTTGCCTCATAACATGCCACAAATTCAGCCTGCATTATTGATGATGCAGTAACACTTTGTTTGGAGCTTTTCCACGATATAGCTCCTCCAGCGAGTGTGAAGATATAACCTAACGTGGATTTTTTACTGTCAACAGATCCTGTAAGATCAGCATCTGAATAACCAGTCACTTCAAGGTTATCAGATCTCTTGTAAGTAAGCATGTAATCTTTAGTGCCTTGCAAATATCTCAAAGCTTTCTTAGAGGCTTTCCAGTCATCCAATCCTAGATTAGATTGAAATCTGCCAAGCATCCCGGTAACGAATGCCATATTAGGGCGAGTGCACACTTGTGCATACATAATACTTCCAACAACTGAAGCATAAGGAATTGATTTCATCTGCGCAGATTTATAAGCATTCTTTGGACATTGATATGTTCCAAACTTATCGCCCTTAATAATAGGAGCAGGTGAGGCTGAACACTTTTCCATTTTATACTTCTTAAGTACCTTTTCAATATATGCTTTCTGAGATAACCTCAATATACCTCTATATCTATCTTGGTGAATCTCAATTCCCAAAACATAACTTGCTTCACCAAGATCTTTCATATCAAACTTGAAGGAGAAAAAACTCTTTGTTTCAAGTAACAAATTCTTATCACTGCTGGCTAAGAGTATGTCATCAACATAAAGGATTAAGAATATAAAATTGCTCCTCTAAACTTAGCATATATGCAATTGTCCACTCTATTTTTCTGAAAACCAAATTGCTTTATGATTTGGTCAAACTTGAGGTACCATTGCCTTGACGCTTGCTTCAAGCTATAAATAGATTTCTTAAGTCGACATCCCAAATGTTCTTTTCCTTTCACAACAAAACCTTCCTGTTGAGCCATGTATACTTCTTCATATAATTCTCCATTCAAAAATGCCGTTCTCACATCCATTTGATGCAACTCTAAGTCGTAATAAGCAACAAGCGCAATGATTATTCTGAATGAATCTTTAGTAGAGACAGGCGATAATGTTTCATTATAATCAATGCCTTCTCTTTGAGTGAATCCTTTAGCAATGAGTCTTGCTTTGAACCTTTCGATATTTCTCTTGGACTCACGTTAATTTTGTAGACCCATTTGCAGCCTACCTTTTTAGCTCCTTTAGAAATTTCTATTAAGTCCCACACATCATTAGTTTTCATTGACTTCATTTCATCTTTTATAGCTTGAAGCCATTCAGATGAATGTTCACTCTACATAGCATCTTTATATGATAAAGGATCGTCATCCAGTATCACCTCATTCATTTCTTTTATTTCATTCAGATCTTCACTCATATAAGTGATATAGTCACTAGGAACGGCAGACCTTCTGACACGCTATGACCTTCTAAGTGGTTCTTCATTAGGTCCATCAATTATCTTTTGAGGCTGCTGATCTCCTTTATTACGCATATCATTTTATGTTTGAGGAATATCAACAGATGTTGTCTCCACAGGAGGTGCAACATCAGCATGCACAGGGAAAACCGGTTCTTGAATTATAGAAATTGGGACATAATCTCTCCTTTCCTATAAATCAATTTCCCTGGGTGCCATGCTCCCCTTAATTGCCTCATTTTCTAAGAACACAGCATGTCTTGTCTTAATAAACTTAGTGTATTGATTTGGACAATAGATCTTATATGCCTTTGACTTGTCAGGATAACCAATAAAGAAACAGCTGACGTTTTCCCAGATTTGGATTGAAAACTCTTGCTTCAGCAGGACATCCCCATACATAAAAATAATTTAGGGTCGGTTTCTTTCCATACCATAACTCAATAGGAGTGTTTGACACCGCTTTAGAGGGAACCCTATTTAGGATGTGTGCCGCTGTCTTTAGAGCTTCCATCTAGAAGTTCATCGGAAGAGTGGCTTAACATACTTCATACCATATTCATAAGTGTGCGATTACGCCTTTCAGCCACTCCATTTTGTTGTGGTTCACCCGGTGCAGAGTACTGAGCTACTATACCATTCTTTTGCAAATACTTTGCAAAAGGACCTGAAACTGTTAGGTTAATCTCATCCAGTTGGCCAAACGGCCGGCTGGAATTGATCTCGTCTTCAGTTGGCCCAACGGCCAACTGAATCGTGCCCTAATCGGAGGCGCCCTGCCTTGTGCCTAGTGGGCCTCCGTCGCACAGCGCCATATAACAGAAGGGTGGGGGAATCGGGGCACACACCACGAGGTTGGCCGTTGTCTGAACCTCACCCTACATTCCAAACCCTAAGTCCGATCTTTGAAGGTGCCCTGTCAGCGACGGGATTCCCCATCTCCGCCGCCACACCCTCAACCTCGACCTCGACCGAAAGCCCTCTCCTCTTCTTCGACCATCGTCACCCTAGCGCGGACTTCACCAACCAAGGAGAGGGATGGCGGTTCTTCTTCCTCAGCGTCGGCCGGGCCGAACACCGAAGGTAAAGGCCCACAGAACACACCCCTTCTCGATCTGCTCACTGAACCCGGAAGAACCTCAAAAGAATCAACACTGGCATCAGAGCCAGGTTCTCGAGCAGATCAAGAACTTCGAAAAAGACTCAAAAGAAAACACATCCAATCCCAAAAGCCCCGTATCCCTAACCCTAATCCCTAACCCTAACCCTAAGGGGGAACAGAACTGGGGAGGGGAATGGAAGAGGCGGATGCTTACCTTGGCCTCGTCGTCGACGACATCGTCGTCGACGGCCGTGCCGCCGCTCGGGTGTCTCGAGCGCCGGCCACAGAGGCACCGCGCGCTGAACCTACCCTTGACGACGGCGCGCTCGGGTGAGCGCACCGCGCCGGCAAGAGCCGTGCGGCGGCGCTCTGGCAAAGTTTCCCCAGAGCGCCGCGAGAGAGAGGGGGCGGCCGCGGGAGAGAGAGCGCGGGGGAGAGAAGTGAGTTAGGTTTTCGGGGAACCGGCCGCAGTGAGCTTTTATATTGTCGAGTTACGCGCGGCGCCATCGATCTTCGATCCAACGGTCGAGAGCGATCGACGCCGAGCTGGGCTGGATTCGACCTAGGCGGGGGAGGGAATTCCCGACCCAGGCCCAGGTTGCCTCCGTCGATTTTCCGCGCCGCGAGGAGCTGGGCCGCGCGCGATTTTGGCCCAGATTCGTAGAATTTTTGGTTTTCCTTTTTTCTTTTTCAGAAGTAATTATATTGATTAGTTTGCTAATTTTAACAGAAATAATTAAGGAAAAAAATTGGCAAATTTTTGACAAAATAGAAAAGTACAATAATTGTTTTTGAAAAATAGAGAAAATTTTATTTTCCGCTGTGTATTTAAATTTGTTAATTTTATTATTAAATTCGAACCAACGGGAGAATTTAATTTTGAAAAATAGATATAATTTTAGAAAAATTATGATATTGTTATTTTTTGACCAACGTTGATAATAACAGTATTACAATTTTAATTGATAATTTTTTATGCATTATTTCTATTTTTACCCAACGATGATGTAGATTTAATGTACAGACAAATTGTATGTCTTAATTTTGACCAATGTTGAAACTAAGACATATGATTTTGTTGTTATGTTCTCACTTTACTTGAATTATTTTTTCAGGCAGATACAACTTGATGAGTTGTATCAAAGAGATCTCCACTCTCAAATGTGATAACTATAGAGAATGGAAGAAAAAGAAAGACAGTGTTTATCTTGGCTGAGGTGGACTGGGTCTTCACCATAGCATGTCCCACTGAGCCTGAGAAGCCAGTGAGAAAAGAAAATAAAGTTGATGCTGCTTGGCAGACTAGACAGAGGGACTATACTCCCTTAAAGATGTTCTATGACCTTGAGCATAGAAAATGGGTCACAGCCAACTAGAAATGTTTGGCTGTGACAAAGAACACCATTGAGCCTGCAATTATAGGTTCAATCCCAGAGTGTGACACTGTCACGGAGTACTTTGACAAAATAAAGAATCAGTTTACTGGTTCTTCAAAGACATATGCAACACAGCTGATCAAACAGCTTCTGACAGAAAGGAACTCTGGTGGTCCCAGTGGCATAAAAGAGCACATACTAAAGATGAGCAACTTAGCATCTAAGCTGAAACCAATGGATCTGGCCATCAAAGATGGGTTCCTTATCCATCTGATTTTTGCTTTCTTGCCCAAAGAGTTCGACACTTTTGTTGTTAACTACAACATACAGCCTGAGAAATGGGACTTAGAGAAGCTCATTGCTATGTGTGTGCAAGAAGAGGAAAGGATAAAGGCTTCACATAGTGATTCTATCAACTATGTGAAGGAAAATAAAAAAAAGTACAAGGGAAAATCTCTCATGGTACATCAGCTTCAAAAGAACAAGTTTGCTGTGAAGAAAGATCAGTGTCTTCACTGCAAGAAGACAGAACATTACAAGAAGAACTGTCCTGATTACTTAAAGATGATCATGGCAAATAAATGTGAGAACATTATTACTTTCATAAATGAATTCCTATATGTGCAATATTCGAAATCCACTTGATGGATTGACTCTAGAGCAACTGTTCATGTTGCTAATTCTTTGCAGGGATTCCGTTCGATGAGGAATACGCAAAGAAAAGAAAGATGCGTTAAAGTTGCAACTGGAGTCCAAGCAGATGTTGAAGCTGTTGGTGATCTTTCATTAGAGCTAGCTGATGGCTTCATTCTTTTACTTAAAGATGTTCTTTATGTACCCTCTTTACAGAGAAATTTGATTAGTGTTTTATGTTTGGACAATGATGGTTATGATTGCTATTTTAGAAATGGCAAGTGCGAAATAATGTTTAATAAAGAATGTGTTGGCCTTGCCATCTTACAAAATGAGCTTTACTTATTATCACTACGTGATGATGTGAATGTTGTATGCGATGATGGTAACGTTGCGTGCGACAAAGTATGTGAACCATCGTCTTCCAATGTAAACAGAAAACGAAAGAGAACTCATTATGCTTCATCGAAATTATGACACTGTCGTTTAGGTCATATTTCGAAGGGAAGAATAGAAAGATTAGTAAAGAATGATATTCTTCCTCCATTAGAGTTCTCAGATTTAGAACAATGTAGAGAATGCATTAAAGTAAAATATGCAAAGAAAATTAAGAAAGATGCCAAAAAAAAGCACAGAAATTCTACAAATTATTCACACAGACATTTGTGGTCCATTTCCTGTGAAAAGTGTGGATGCTTATGACTCGTTCATAACATTCACGGATGATTACTTCCGTTATGGCTATATTTATCCAATCAAAGAAACAACAGAAGCCTTGGATAAATTCAAAATATTTAAGGCTGAAGTTAAAAACCAACACGATTTAAAGATTAAGATAGTCCGATCTGACCGTGGGAGGGAGTACTACGGTCGGCATACTCCATATAGCCAAGTTTCTGGACCTTTTGCAAGGTTCTTACAAGAGAATGGCATAGTAGCCTAGTATTCTACACCGGACGAACCTCAGCAAAATAGAGTAGCTGAAAGACGTAACCGTACCCTGATAGATATGGTGCGAAGTATGATGAGCTATTCCACTTTACCATTGAGTTTGTGGATGGAGGCGTTGAAAACCGCCATTCATATTCTCAATAGAGTACCAAGTAAGTGGGTGCCGAAAACACCGTATGAATTGTGGACAGGAAGAGTTCTCTCATTAAACCACTTACGTGTGTGAGGGAGTCCAGCTGAGGCTAAAGTATTTAACCCAAACATGGGGAAGCTTGATCCCAAAATAGTAAGTTGCCATTTCATTGGCTACTTTGAAAAATCAAAAGGTTTTCGTTTCTACTGTTCAGACAGATATACAAAATTTATAGAAATGAGACACGCTGTTTTCTTAGAGGATGAGATGATGAAGAGGAGCAAGGCAGCTCGAGTAATTGATCCTGAAGAGAAGCGGGCATATGCGCCCATTCCAATGATTCAAGAGCCATTTTCTGACTACCTGCTATCGCTGCACCAACAATGCAAAACACTGTGGTGCCAGCACCTGTTATTGTTCCTCCTGTGGCAATAATGAATGAGGAACCTGTTCTTCAGAATCTTATAGAACTCATTGTCACACATGAGGGGGAGCAACAACAGCCTCAAATAGAAAATGTGCCGAATGAGGAGCCCCGAGGAGGTCTCAAAGAGTTAGAAGATCCGCTATTCATGATGATTATGAAATTTATCATACAGAGAAATTTCAAATGGAGGATGATCCCACCTCGTTTGAAGAAGTCATGATAAGTGAACATTCTTCAAAATGGTTTGAGGCCATAGAAGAAGAAATGAAGTCTATGAAGGCTAATAAAGTCTAGGACTTAGAAATAATTCTTAAAGGAGCCGAAACTGTAAACTGTAAATGAGTCTACAAGACTAAACTTGACTCCCAAGGGAATGTAGAAAGATATAAAGCGCGACTTGTGACAAAAGGTTTTACACAAAGAGAAGGGATTGATTACAATGAGACCTTTTCTCCAGTCTCGTGTAAGAATTCCTTCAAAATTATAATGGCATTGGTAGCACATTATGACTTAGAATTACATCAGATGAATGTAAAAACGACATTTTTCAATGGAGATTTGGAAAAAAAATGTTTACATGGCACAACTGAAAGGTTTTGTCGTGAAAGAAAATGAACGAATGGGATGCCGCCTAAAGAAATCGATTTATGGGTTAAAACAAGCTTCAAGACAGTGGTACTTGAAGTTTGATAGTACGATAAAGAAATTTGGGTTTAAAGAGAATATAAAGGACAATTATGTTTATGCAAAGTTCAAGAATGAAAAGTTTATCTTCATAATCTTATATGTGGATGATATCTTACTGGCTAATAATGATATCAGTCTGCTACTAGAAATGAAGAAGTTTTTGTCCTCAAATTTTGATATGAAAGATCTTGGTGAAGCTTCGTTCATTCTAGAGATCTAAATTCATCGAGATAGAAATAAAAGGGTATTGGAACTGTCACAAAAGGCATACATAGAAAAAGTCTTAAAGAAATTCAGTATGCATAAATGTAGTCCATCACCTGCTCCTATAGTCAAGGGCGACATATATGTGTATTTTCAATGCCCCAGAAACCAATATGAGATCGGTCAAATAAAAGCGGTTCCATATGCTTCAGTTGTCTAGATCTTGCAGTATGCTCAAATGTGTACACGTCCTAACTTAGCATTTGTTACCGGATTACTTGGTAGATTTCAGAGCAATCCTAGAATAGAGCACTGAAAATTGGTAAAGAAAGTTTTGTGTTATTTGCAAAGAACGAAAGGCCTCATGATGACATACAGAAGATTAGATTCACTCCATATAGTGGGGTACACAGATTCTGATTGTGCGGGAGATGATAGAAAATCGACATCCAGATATGTGTTCACTCTCGCAGAAGAAGCTCTATCATGGAAAAGCTCAAAACAAACCGTCACTACATCGTCCACAATGTATGCTGAGTTTGTAGCATGTTATGAGGCCACGGGGCAAGTGAACTGGCTTAAGAGGTTCATACCTGATTTAAAAGTGGTTGACAACATCAATAGACCACTTAAGTTGTACTGCGATAATGAACCAGTAGTAACGTATGCCCATAACAATAAGTCAAGTGGTGCTGCCAAACACATTGACATAAAGTACTATGCTGTGAAAGATAAAGTTCAGGATCATGTCATAAGTCTTGAGCATATAAGTACCGCAAAGATATTAGCGGATCCGCTTACAAAAGGCTTACCACCCAACGTGTTCAGAGAACATGTAGCTGGCATGGGTTTAAGGGAAAGCCTATGATTCTTGAACGAAAAGATGGCCCAAAGATAAGTGACTATTTCAGAACAAAGAGGTGTATTGTAACTGTTAAATCTATCGGCGATTGAACGTGACGATGAGACATATTCTATACACTAATCTGTAATGGAATGAGTAAAATTGAATGTGTAAAAGTAAAAGTTAAAGTGTAGACTAAGATCAAGGAGAAGAATGTTAGGTTGATCTCATCCAGTTGCCAAATGGCCGGCTAGAATTGATCTCGTCTTCAGTTGGCCCAACGGCCAACTAAATCGCGCCCTGATCAAGGGTGGGGGAGCCGAGGCACACACCACGAGGTTGGCCGTTGCCCGAACCCCACCCTACATTCCAAACTCTAAGTCCGATCTTTGAGGGTGCACTGCCAGCGACGGAATTTCCCATCACCGCCGCCACACCCTCGACCTCGACCAAAGGCCCTCTCCTCTTCTCCGACCATCGCCGCCCGAGCGCGGACTTCACCGACCAAGGAGAGGGATGGTAGGTTCTTCTTCCTCAGCGTCGGCCGAGCAGAACACCGAAGGTAAAGACCCACAGAACACCCCTTCTCGATCTGCTCACCGAACCCGGAAGAACCCCAAAAGAATCAACAGGAACTTGTCCATAAGGAGTGTGTCTCCCGTAGTATTCACCACCACGGTCCGATCTCACAATCTTTATCTTTTGATCATGCTGATTTTCAACTTCGGCTTCAAAGATCTTAAATTTATCCAATGCCTCGGATCTTTTTTTAATTAGATAGATGTATCCATAATGGGAGTAGTCATCGGTAAAGGTTATGAATGAATCAAAACCATCAATTGATCTTACATTGAACGGACCACAAATATCCATGTGAATTATTTCTAAAACTCCCAAACTTCGGTTTGCACCTTTCTTTATTATCTTCAGATATTTTTCTTTGATGCAATCAATACAATGATCACCCGCATCTGAAAAATCCAAAGGAGGAAGGATATCCGACTTAATGAGACGCTCAATTCTTCCACTCGAAATATGACCTAAACGATAATGCCATAATTTCGAAGAGGTCTCATTATTATTTTGTTTTCGTTTGGTATCGATATTTGTATTTGAGGAGGATTCAACGTTATACATGATATCACTGAGAGTAATGAGATAAAGTTGTTCTCTTTTCATAGCAAGACCAACTTCTTTATTGCCATACATAATTATACATCGACCATTACCAAAACAACAGTGATACCCATCGTCACCAAGACGTGATACAGAAACTAAGTTTCTTCTCATAGAGGAGACATAAAGTACATTAGGTAGTCTAAGAGTAAAACCGGTGTGGAGTATGAGATCAAAGTCTCCTATGGCTTCGGCATCACTTTCCACACCATTTGCAACTCTAATATTTCTTTCCCCTCTTCTTAGGGTCCTCCTCAAATTTAATCCCTGCATTGAATTCACAACATGAATTGTTGTACCAGAATCAATCCACCACGTAGTGGTGGCATCATCAACTTGCAAGGATTTATCAACAAAAGTAACAACATCAGTACCTTTCCTGTTGAGCCATCTCATGAAAGCAACACAATTCATTCGAATATGCCCCGGCTTTCCACAATGATGACATACAATTTGACCTTTGCTTTTCTCATCTGGATCCTTTTTGGGCTTTGGCTGCTTAAACTGTTTGGAGGACTGGCCTTTCTGCTTGAATTGAATAGACTTAGGCTTAGTGTATTCATCCATGAACATCTTGTATTTCTTGTTTTGAGAGTGCTTAAATTGATTAATATACTCAACTCCCGCAGCCCTAAGCCTTTCCTCTTCTTGCACACACCTTGCCATCAACTCATCAATTCCCCACTTCTCTTTCATATTAAGATAGTTGATCACAAATGGATCAAACTCTTTGGGAAGTGATGCCATAATGAAATGGACTAGAAAACCATCAGAGATGTCCATTTCCATTGTCTTTAGTTTGGCAGCCATGTTGCACTTCTTCACAATATGCTCTCTCAGATTTGCATTAAGAGTGTATTTTTTTCCAATTAACCTCTGTATGAGAGAGGTTGCATAAGCTTTAGAAGAGCCTTTGTATTGGTGCTCAACTCTTGCCAAATATTCTC
Organism: Zoysia pacifica; assembly: GCA_001602315.1. Lineage (NCBI taxonomy): Eukaryota > Viridiplantae > Streptophyta > Magnoliopsida > Poales > Poaceae > Zoysia > Zoysia pacifica. The sequence goes on from BCLH01000028.1 coordinate 483,377, forward strand.
CAGCAGTTAGAGCCTCAGGGATAGCTCCTCTAATGCTTTCAGTAATGAAGCTCTTATTGATCATGAGGCACTTTCTATTAGATTGCTCCCATAAAGTCTTTTTCATTTCATATTCTTTCTTGAGAATTTCATAATTCTCATCACTCTCATTAGGTTCTCGATGACGTCAGCCGCCACCACCTCGAGATAAGTCTCCCCCCGCCGCCTTTGCTTGGTCTTATGGCTAGGGTTTCACTGATTTCGGAAAAACACTGAAGCTAGGGTTAGCGTTTTGAGAAAAACTTAAAGATTTGCTTCAATTGCGTTAGATACTTTCAATTGAAGCCATACCCGAGACCCCAAAGCATTGATTGCTCACTGATTTAGGGTTAAACATTAAGAGTTTTTGTGCATAAAACTTATTTTATCATCCAAGTCCAAAATCAACTTTCGCCAAAAATTGAACAGGGACACTAAAATGGTTGCAGTAATTTATTTATCAATCAGCTTTGGCCAGAATGATAAATATATACCACACTTAGTTTTGGGTAATAATATTGCAGTGGAAACATAATAATAATAAAGCATTCTTTAAAAGTAAATACCTAAAATAATAACATAACATGAATGCTTTAATACCCACAAAATCATTAATTCCCCTAATTAAAATATCCTTAAAAAATTTCCATGTTCTAATTATAGGGACAAAATTACTTAAATATTCATAAGAGGGGAAAACTTATTTAAGTGATTTATTAGGGGAAAAATTCCATTTCATAACACCCAAATTTGACTAATATTCCAATACTAGTAATTGGGAAGGGGATAAAATTCTCTAATTTAGTCCCAAAATTTGACTAAATTTGAATTTACCCAAAATTTCATCAAAATTTTGGTCAAATTTCATTAAATTTTCCTTTAATTTATCCTTATCGGGGAAAAGAATTATTTAAAAATTCTACCCAAAATATTGACCTTCCTAGAATTTCAGAATTCTAGCCAAAGTATGTCCAAAATTTGTTCAAATTTTATTCAAATTTTGGAGCCCAAAATAAATTCCTAAAATTATTCCAAATTTCCCAAAAATTCCCAAAATTCGAAATTCATTTTTGGCCCAATAGGCCAATTCAGTTGGGCCCATTTACAAAATTCCTGGAAAAAGAAAAATAGAACTGTTTCTTGTGGGCCGCAGCTAACCGAAGGCAGCCCAGTGACCTTTCGGCCCACTAGCGGCCACCGCCTCTCCGCCTGGGCCTCGAGCCCAAAAACCTAAGCCCGGGCCGAGAAAGAGCGGTGTGCGTGCGTCCTACACGGCCCATGGGAGGCGAAGGCCATCAGCATCCATTCAATGCCGATCGGACGGTTGGGATTCACCGCGCCGGGGAACAAAACCGGCTCTCGACGCCTCCCGTCAAACGCTAGCCTCATTTCTCGTTCTCTCTCCTTTCTTCCACTCGAGCAGCGGCAGTGACGGCGGCGCTCGCGCGTGCGCTGGGAGAGAGAGCAGCGGTGGCACGGGCCAGTCCGCAGGTGTGCCGACGCGTGCGCGAGCGACGACGGCGACGGCTGTAGCTGCGGGCTCTGGCTCCTTCGTCCTACTGACGTCGCTCGGCGGTGGCGCGGGCGCCTGGGAGCCCTTGGGGACCGACGTCCAGCATCGGGCGCCGCGGAGGACGGGTGCAGCGGGGCGTCGTTCGGGGCTACACGGCGGCGGCTCTGATGAGCTAGATCTCGACGACGTCAGCCGCCAACACCTCGAGATAATTCTTCCCCACCGCCTTTGCTTGGTCCTATGGCTAGGGTTTCACTGATTTGGGGAAAACACTAAAGCTAGAGTTAAGGTTTCAAGAAAAACTTAAAGATTTGCTTCAATTATGTTAGATACTTTCAATTGAAGCCAGACTCGAGACTCTAAAGCATCGATTGCTCATTAATTTAGGGTTAAATATTAGGAGTTTTGCTTGACACTGAGTAATCACACATTAGGAAGCCCTAGCTCTTGAGTTGGGCACTGATTTGGGCTTGATCCTTAGGTTCTACCTTGAGATTTCAAAAGCGATGATAAGCTTGAACAATATAGGGTTCATCCTTAGACAACTTGGTTCGGATGCTATTGTTAAGTATTTAGAATCGAATTGGCTAAGTAATTGAACTATCTAAGAGTAGGATCAGCCATCATACTTGATCTTGAGATCTCATCTTTGCTGAAATTAATGTTCTGAGCTTCTGCGCCTGGTTCTTTGGTTTCTAGAGCTGAGAACACTCTTCATTGTGTTTGTCACGCCCGTTAAATTGGGTTTCAGTGGACAATTCCATTGTAGGGTGTGAATTTTTTCACTTAGCCTTCCGTAAAGGCTATGTTTTTTTTTATATGCGCTGCCACACAAGGGGTGCACCTTCTGTAAATTCTCAATATTTTCAATTAAAGCATTGAATTTTGGCTAATAACGGCTCAACAACCACCTTTTCACTCAATACTTTCACACTAAACTAGTTAAGTAAATCGATTTAGCTATTGATCACTTTTTACACTAACAGTACCGGCGCAGGACGGTCTCCGCTGCATGCCGCAACGTACGAATCAAGATCGATCAGTTAATTCATTGATCTAAAGAAACGCTAGCTACTTCGAGATTCTGATCGAGTTACTGGGTAGGAGTAGTCTCGTACCCATGAAGTCGGTTTGAACGAAGCCGTCGGAGAAGCGGCCGGTCAAGTATTTCCGCTTGCTGCCGTACGGCGAGTACCACTGGCGCGAGGTCGGGCTCAGGTCGGATTTCTCAATGTTGCCAGTGTCGGCGAACGAGTCGCCGAAGACGAAGAGGGAGTTGGTCCAGGACTCCACGCGCGCCCCTGTTAATTGCTCGGTCCAAATTCATGTGAATAAGATTTTCTTAGATCGTATTGCAACAAATGGAGATTGTATTGCAACAAATGGAGTTAGTGAAGAAGAACGAACAAGTGTAAGAACAATGTGAAAACAATAAAATAGAATTGACGGCCTAACAAGTTGGAGTACCATTTAGGACGAGAATGAAGCAGACGGAAAAAATGATCGCCGAGAGCTTCATCATTGATGAGTATGACTTTCGTACGTGCCTTGCTGTATCCGTGTGCCAATGTTTCATTATTTATAGACTTATGGGTAGAGTGCTTTGCGGGACCAACTCCAACTGATGGGAGGAAAAAAAAAGGAAATGGTTTGTTACACGAGGCAGGTGCGCGCCTGCAGCTCCGCTCCGCTCGGCGTAGCGATGGAGGCGGCCGCGGTGGTCGGAACGGGCCGCGCAAGGACTTGGGAGCGGGCTGCGGCTGGCGCAGCAGGGCCCGCCCAGCCACTCGGTGCACAAGCCCACGGTACACAGCATGCGTCGCTCCGCCCGGTCCACGCCAGCCTGCGGTGCAGGTCTTCCTTGGCACTAGGCTTATGCTCCTCTTCCTCGTCGTACCGCTTGCCGTCGCCGCGCGTTGTCGTATTGTCTACACTTATGATCTTGTCGTTATCATCATAGCTCAGGTTGTAGTCACGCCTACCATAAACTGTAAATGAATGCATTTTTTTCTTTGGCTGCTAAGGAGTAGAGCTGTCGCATTGTCAACAATCGTGCTCATGTTCTTGTCACCATAGCTTAGGTATAGTCATGTCTTCCAAAACTTAAATGAATGAATTATTTTGCTTAATATTGATAGATACAAAATTTAATAATATTTTATTATCTAGAGAAAATATGCAGTTATCTGTTTGACTCTACTTATAAACATCAAAAATAATACTTTCAATTTATACCTCAATTATTGCCTCTCCCAAAATTAAGATAGCCCATGCCTCACCACCTAAAATCTAGATAGGCCACGGCCCACTAGCAGTCATCAACAGCAGCTACATAACCCTCTCAGCACCGTTTTAATTGTAAAATTAAAAGGCCCAGCGGTTACTGTCACTAAAGAAACTGTTCTTCCAAGTGCAACACAGATATAATTAGAAAAGTTGTTTTCAATATTATTACTGTTGATGTAATTAAGAAAATTATAAATTACCTTTGTGCATATTATTGAAATATAAGGAGTTAGCGTGTGTATGCTCGTGAAGCGACACATCTGAAAATTCTCCAAAACAACAACATGGTATATAGAGCTAGGATTACGATCCATCTCCGATATCATCGTCGGCGTCGCTGCTCGAGTTCGTAGCGTCGCTGCCGTTGGAGCCCGTTCAGACGCCGACGCGAGTGCAGCCGCCGCCGCGCGAGCAAGCGGAGCTGCTGCGCGGGCGGGCTCGCGCGGGAGCGAGCGGAGCTGCTGCGCGCGCGGGAACGAG
>BCLH01000028.1:487683-498799 GCA_001602315.1 Zoysia pacifica
GTGGTCGCGCGCGGCCGCGTGAGCTGGTGCGCGCGTGCACGGCCGGTTGCGAGCTGCTGCCTGCTGCTGCTCTCTTGGGAAGAGGTAGTGCTGTTGGCAGCCCAAGGCCTCGTCATCGCTGTGGGGTGTCAGACTCTGCTTGCTGCTGGTGCGTGGTGCTGTTAGCTGCTGCTGTGCTGCGGGAGGACATGGCAGGTTAAGCTGCTGTGTTGCTAACAGAGAAGCAGTGGGGAAAGAAGAGGAAGAAAGCCCATCGCTGTGGAAAAAAAAAGGAGTGGGCTGCGGGTCTCTGTCCTGCGGATGTGTGGTAGTAGAAAACAGGGAGAAGCAGAGTGTGCTGCTTCTGCTCGTAGGGAAGAAATCTAGAAGTTTGTCTTAAGTTGCTGCTGTTGTTTGCTCTTTGATTAAGGGCTGCCGCTTACACTCTGTACGTCTGTAAGGCAGCGTTTTGGGGAAGAAGCCTGGTCCAGTAACAATGGCAACTCCAGATGATAATGCTAATGCAAGTAGAAATGACTCACTAATCACCAGGAGTGAGATGAAAAGTGAAATGAGGTGTATGATACAGGAGCTTTTGGGATTGGGTTTGATTGGTCTCAAAGCAAGTGTAGGGTCTTCCGAACTAAAATTGGAGCTTGTCCCAAATGATGTGAAGCTAGACGGCACTAAGAGTTACTTGAGCTAGTCTAGACGTGTAAGAGTGATTCTAGGAGAAAAGAGAGCGAAGAATTATTTGGAGGAGGAGAAGTGTTTTGAACCTGCTGACAAGCTTAGTGCAGAATGGAGAGTTTAGCATACTACAAACTCTAATAGAGTGGCATGGTTATTGGCATCTATGTTCTCATCGGCTAGTAAGATGGTGGAAGCTATGCGTACTGCTGCATTGATATAGAAGGCCTTAAGTAATATGTACTTAAAAAGAGGAAATGTGATGATGATGATGAAAATTTAGAATAAAGCCGATGCAGTAAAACAGGCAGGGAGGCCGGTTGAACAGTATGCTAGTGAGCTTCAGTACTTGTGGGGAGAGCTAGATCATTATGCTTCACTCCACATGGAGACTTCAAAGGATACTTAGATTGTTCAGAAGTGGGTGGAGGATAGAAGAGTGACTCATTTCTTAAAAAATCTGGACCTTGAATTTGAGAGTAGGAGAGCTGCTTTTTGTCAACAGGAGAGCCTTCCTACCATGGATGAGGCTATATCAGCTATGGTTAATGAAGAGAGTAGACTTCAAGTGATGGGAAGTAACAATCCTATGAAATCAGCCTACACAATAGTTGATGAAAGAGAGTGCTACAACTGTGAAGAGAAAGGACACTTGAGCTACAATTGTCCTCATCTGAGAAGCAGTGGTTGTCGGAGTGGGACTCGTGGAGGTCATGGTGGTACCCATGGGGGCTATGGAGGAGGTCGAGGAAGAGGTCGTAGTGGTCCTTATGCCAATGTGGCTACTATTGAGGAAACACCATCTCTTACCTTAACAGGAGAACAAGTCAAGCAGTGAGAGCAGTGGCAGAAGGGCAAAGCTCATGAGAACTCCATCGAGACTTTGGTGACAGTAACAAATGCCAGCCACTTCGATAACTTTGCCAATTACGCCCGCATGGTCGAAGGTATTCAGGCACAGGCACTTGCATCCTCATATTTGCATCATATAGATTGAGTCATAGATTCAGGAGCTTCAAAACATATTACAGGCATGTCCAGTTCTTTTAATACATACACTTCGTATACTCATTTTGAATCTGTTCAAATTGCTGAGGGCACCTCACAACTTATTCATGGTGTTAGGTCCATAGAGTGTACACCATCTCTTAGTCTGTGATCAGTTTTGCATATCCCTTCATTTCCAGTCAACCTTCTCTTTGTTAGCTCAATCATTGATCAATTTAAGTACATAGTTACATTTGATGAAAACTCTTGTGTCTTTTAGGAGAAGTGGACTGGGAGGAGGATTGGGACTAGAGTCAGGCGTAATGGGCTGTAGTTCATCAATCATGAGGAGTCAGCATTGGCATCAGCTACAGAGGAGATGTGAGGGAGATTCTACTACTCCAATGTCGGTTAGGACATGTATCTTTTGAAAGTATGAGCCGGTTGTATCCTGATGCCTTCAAGGGCGTGGACAAAAATAAACTTGTGTGTGATGCATGTGAACTTGGCAAGCATCCAAGATCCACTTATGCCAGTATTGGTCTTCATAGCTGTGAATCTTTTATTCTAATACACCCTGATGTTTGGGGTCCCTATTCAGTCACATCTGTGAGTGGGTTCAAGTGGTTTGTCACCTTTATTGATTGCTATACTCGTATGACTTGGATTTATATGCTTAAGCACAAGAATGAAGTGCTTCGATGCTTTTAAAACTTCCATAAACTAGTCATTAATCAGTTTAATGCAAAGATTTGAATCATTCGCATCGATAATGGGACAAAATATGTGAGCAATGAGTTTGTGTCATATATTTCAGATCAAGGGATAATTCATCAAACCACTTGTCCTGGTACTCCACCACATAATGGTGTTGCTGAGAGGAAAAACCGTCACTTGTTGGAGGTAGCAAGGTCTCTTATGTTTCAGATGAATGTGCCTAAGTATTTGTGGAGTGAGGCTGTGATGACGGCTGCATATCTCATCAACCGCATGCCATCTAGAATACTTGGTATAAAATCACCTACTAAACTTTTATTTGGGCAAAGAGAGTTTAAAGTTCCACCTAGGGTGTTTGGATGTGTTTGCTTTGTCAAGGATCATCGACCTTCTGTAGGAAAGTTGGATCCTCAATGAAGTGCATATTTGTTGGTTATTCTTCTACACAGAAGGGATATAAGTGTTGGGACCCGATTAGAAGAAGATTGTTTGTGAGTATGGATGTGACATTTCGTGAGCTCGAACCATACTATACAAAGAATGATGATGTTGATCAATTTCTTGAAGAATTCTCTTCTATCAATGAGGGTGATAGTCGAGAGGGGGAGAATGATTGTGTACATAGCGATGATGCAACTCGAGAAGTAATTGTTGGTGGAACTGCATCACCTATATATGAGGAGATGACACAAGAGAGGGTGACTTGTGGTGAAAGTTGTAGAGATGATAAAGGTGAAAGCAATAATGCTCCACAAAGTTATGAGAATGATGACGAGATGATAGTTATTGGGTCAATCCCATGTTCCACAAAATGCATAGAAGATCAATAAGGCAAGGAAGAGAGGACGGCTAGGGAAAAACAACCAATTGTTTACGAAAGAAGGCGCTCTAAGAGTCAGGGGGAGCAAGTCAAGCAACCATAGCTGCAGCTGCATGTTTCTCCAGTCCCAAACCTCTCCTCGGCCCTCTCTCCATCGAGCTCCTCTACTTCACTTTAGACAAGTGGTAACGATCCTTCTACCCTTGAACATGTAGAACTTTCTGTTGCACATTGTAGAGACCATAGAGTTAATGTTGGAAAACCTCCTGTTCATCTTGGCTTTGAGCATCTTAGTACAGATCATGACATTGCTAATTTCATCTCATATTCTCATTTTCACCTGCATATAGAACATTCATTGCATCTCAACAGACATTGCCTATTTCGAAAGACTGGCAGCATGCAAAGCAAGATCCAAAGTGGAAAGACGCAATGAAGAAGAGTTGTGTGCTCTTAACAAGAACAAGACATGGGAGCTTGTTCACCTTCTAGAAGGAAAGAAGGCGGTGGGCTGTAAATGGGTCTTCACAGTGAAGCAGACTTTCGAAGAAAAGGTTGATAGATACGAGGCAAGACTTGTTACAAAAGGTTATAGTCAGACATTGACTATGATGAAACCTTTGCACCTGTTGCAAAAATGAGCACTGTGAGGACATTGATATCTTGTGCAGTGAATTTTGGTTGGCCCCTTTACCAACTGGATGTGAAGAATGCATTTCTTCATGGTGATTTACAAGAGGAGGTCTATATGGAAATTCCACCTGGATTTGCAAATAGTCAGACTGTAGGGAAGGTGTCCAAGCTTAAGAAGTCACTATATGGATTGAAGCAGTCTCCACGTGCATGGTTTGATCGATTCAAACGGGCAGTGTGTGATATGGGTTACTCTTAATGCAATGAAGATCACACAGTCTTTTACAGGCATGGAGGATCTTACATCACCATCTTGGTAGTTTATGTTGATGACATAGTGATTACTGGAGATGATGTGAAGGAAATCAAGTCATTGAAGGAGAAGCTTGGGAAAGCCTTTGAGGTGAAGGATCTAGGACCTCTTCGATACTTCCTTGGAATTGAGATTGCTAGATCGTCGAAGAGCATTGTTCTATCTTAGAGGAAGTATGTACTTGATCTATTGACAGAGATAAGGATGCTTGGGTGCCGCCCATGTAGTTCACCTATTGACAAAAATCACCAGACATGTGCTCAGTCAGGTGATCCTGTTGATCGAGAGACATATCAAAGGCTGGTGGGCCGATTGATATATCTATGCCATACAAGACCTGACATCTCTTATGCAGTGAGTCTGGTGAGTAGATATATGCATGATCCTAGGACTGGGCATATCGATGTGATTCATCGAATTCTGAGATATTTGAAAGGAACCTCTGGAAAGGGATTGTGGTTTAGGAAGAACCAACACCTAGATCTTGACGGTTATTGTGATGCTGATTGGGGAAGTAGTAAGGATGATAGAAGATCTACATCTGAGTATTGTTTATTTGTGAAGGGCAACCTAGTCTCATGGAGAAGCAAGAAGCAAGCGGTAGTGGCTCGGTCCACTGCAGAGACTGAATATAGAGCGATGGCATTGGCTCTATGTGAGATGATGTGGTTAAAGGGTCTTTTGAAGGAGCTTCAGTTGCTAAGGAATGAAAGTATGTTACTTCATTGTGACAATGTGATTGCAATCAACATTGCAAATAATCCGGTCCAATTTGATTGAATGAAGCATGTAGAGATTGATAGGTTCTTTATCAAGGAGAAGATGGACACTGGGGTTTTGAAGTTAGAGTATGTCAAATCTCGCAATCAATTAGCTGATTGCTTAACAAAAGGTTTAGGTCCTAAGGAGAATGAGTTAGCATGTAACAAGATGGGCATGTTGAATATTTTTGGCCCATCTTGATGGGGAGTGTTGGTGTAATTAGGAAAATTGTAAAAGACCTTTGTGCATATTATTGAAATATAAGGAGTGAGGGTGTGTGTGCTGGTGGAGCAACACATCTGAAAATTCCCTAAAACAACAACAATTACGTTATTAACTGTGATTAGGATAGACATTAGACAGACAGGCACCCTAAAGCGAGCAACACCGCCGTGCGGAAGGGTGGTGGGCACAACATTTAGGACAGTGTGTGATGCATTGATTGGAAACACTGCTCTTTGCACCGCCTAACGTGCCAAATGCCCGCAGTCGTCCATCGAGATGAAGGTATCCATCCTCCCCACCAACTGCAATGCCAATGCTAGCGCGTCTGTTGTGGCAGATTGACTTTGCCTGCTTTCTGTTGTCCACCTCTATCATCATCGACAACGGCTCCTCCACCTTCTGCATTGGGTATGATGTCTCTGTTGTATCATCCACCATCAAAATTTCATCTGTTGTCTTACCTATATATATTTGTTTGATGGTCTTTGACTGAACATATTGCCATGTGAGTTACATGTTGTGCATACTTAACCTCATTTGTGTTTCTTCTAGAGCTTGTTTAAGAGTTCGATGAGCTTTACAGTCTGGTTGTTTATGTCATGCCTCATCAGAGCAAACAAAGGTATTTCTAAATCACACTATTCATTCCATATGAAATGGTTCAATCTTCATGGGCTATATTCTTTTTTTTTTCCAATGCACGTACTAGCCATTGTAAGTATAGTTGGTAATAAAATGTAGTGAATGATTACAGTGTAGATAGTTTAACAAGAAAAAATTAAATTGACGACACCGAAAGATCACATCTTTTGAAATTTAATATCGAACCGAACTGATACATATATATATACCATCGAAAGATTTAAATTCTTATAAATATACCACTCCATCTTTATTAGTCTGTAATACCGTTACTTAGGACCACGTTGCCCCTATCTTCAACCTATATGACGAGAGCTCCTCTCTCTCTCTCTAGCTCTCTCACTTTCAACCAGTCAGATCTCCAAGGCTCACCATCACACCTCGTGGAGCTCCCTCCTGGTTGCTCCCCCCCCCCCCCCCCCCCCCCCCCCCCCCCCCCCCCCCCCTCCCCATCTCTAGCTCTAGGCATGGCAGGGAAGGTCGACAGCTTCATCACCGGTGTCTGAAACACTTCTACCCCTAATGGAGTGCCCACCGTGCCAGATGAAGCTATTGGAGGCATCTGCAACAACGATAGGAATCGATGATAGGCATATTACATGTGCCCAAATTACAATGGGGTAAGATATTGATTTTTTTAGGTAATTTCACATTGGATATTCCTTCACATTGAGCTCTGTTTTGATTTGTTTTGTTTGAAGGTACATGGAACTTGCAAATTTTTCATGAGGGAGGCAGCGTACAGGAAGTTTTTGTATGGTGATGTTGTGCTTGAAAATGTTTCTGAGGCCATGAACAGAAGGGAAATTGCTGAGAGTGACAGTGATATCAAAGCATTGTGCGTTGTACTGACTAAGTTAGTCGATGGATTGGAGAAGCTAAGCTTTGTAGTTAGTATTGTTGCCGTATTGCTAGTAGTACAATTTAGCCACTAAATATTTTCAGTGAGAAGACGAATGTGTCTTGAGTGCCATGTATGAAGGTGAATGTGTACTGATATGTATGCTTCTCAGTTTAATGTATCTTAATTCCTCAGTATATTTTGTGCATTCTTATCAAAAAGAAAAGGAAAAAATATCCATGCATGAACCTTGCAGATTTGGACAAAAATTTTGAAGTGCACAGATGTAATAACATAGTAGCAACAAACAATGTTCAGGTTGGATCTAGATGAAAGGGAAAGTTCGAGTTCAGCGATTGACTTTGGCAGGGGCACCGGTGAAGGTGCCAAATGAAGATTTGTTGGTGGATGATTTCAACAACCGTATTCTTGATCAAGAGAACTTATCAAGGATGACAAAGCTTCTGATTGCCACAACTCCCAAACAGAGACCCACATTCATGGCGTGGAAGACAGTCAAAGCCACAGTAAGTGTCCAAGCTCATGGAAGGGTTCGAGATTTTGGGTGTTGAGTGAGGAAGAAGACAATGAAGAAGAAGATAGTGATTCTGACTCCCTGTCCACTCCAACGCTGATCAAAGAAGCTCAGGAAGCAGGATTCTCCCTCGCCGAAATTCAACAAGCTGAAGATGAGTTAGAATCTCCAATATCAGGGCAAGGTCCGATTCAGCTGAAAGATCAGTCAATTTCGAAGAAGATCATTGACTCGTTGGTTCAACGACGGCAAAGGGGAATCAAACCTTGGCGAGGCCCACTACCACTACCAGTGTCGCCACCAAGAACGATAGGGGATGCAATTGCAGCAGCCAATGTTAAGGTACGTTCAAAAGGCTTTTCTTGTTCATCTATGTCGTCCTCTTTCAGGATAAATAAACACATTACAAATCAAAATTCCCTAGCAATATCATCTGATCATCACTGGTGTTGGCCGGAATTGACAGAGAAAAATCTTGGTTCCGGAATGAATGCAGAACTAGAATTACGCTCAGGGAATAATGATTCTAATTCAAATTCAAATTCAAAACCAAATTCTAATATGGGGAAGCAGATATGGGAAGAGGCGAAATTTCAGGAAGTGGTGAAGCAGTTACGGAATGGCTCGGAATTTCAGGGTGCCCCTGATCTCAAGGGATGTGATACAGTTACTAACAAACCTAGAATTACCATTCCTTATACCCCGACCCTGGTTTAATTTATTTATTCTCCAGAACAGGCAGCCGGCACAAAAACCCTAGTGCTTCGGTTTCCTCCACGCCGCCACCAAAACAACGATCCTACGTTGACGTGGTGAGAAGCGGGATGGAGAACAACGGTGGCAACCACCATGGCAACCATGGTGCTGCAATTTTCCGGGGTGCGTACAGAGGTGGAACACGAGGTAACTCTCAGGCAAATGCTTTTGCACGTGGTGGTTTCCAGGGTCGTGGTTCCTATCAAGGCTTTGGAGGCAGGGGATTCCAGGGAGGTAGACTAGGGGGCAGAGGTTCTTTTGGTGGCCGGATGGCTCGTGCTAACCGTGGGGGTTTCAATGGTATAAACATTGGGAGTGGATCAGCATCATCTGGGATGCTGCCACACATTCAAAACTCCCCATGGGATCCTGGCCAGAACAAAGGGGAATTTAAAGGTGCTCATGACCCCATGACAAAAGAAAAACAGCCGGCTGCTCAAGGCATTTCAGGAACTAACCCTCTACCCGCAAATGAAATATCAGCACGGGCAGCTGCAATCATTCAGCAGGCACTGGCAGTTATTGCAGCGCAAGAGAAAAGAGGAATAGAACAAGGAGAGACATTGAATCCAAACAAAGATTATAATCCTGAGGCCTTGAACATAAAGAAGACAGCACTGGACACCCCAGAATCGTCTGCTCAAGGGGCTTTAAAGTCAAATGTGGGTGGCAAGATTCCTTACTGTTACATATGCCTTACAAAAGGTCATGTGATGCAAGAGTGCAGTAAGAATTTATACTGAGATATGTACAAGTAGAGATCATGTGAAGCTAAGATGTCACCAATATAAAATGGTGCATATGTTGTTTGCAACTCCATGTGGATATGCATCCACAGGTTTGGGATTTTTTTACATACCACATTCTTCTGCCATCAAATCTAGATCAGAAGATGCCACAGCAATGATAAGGGTAACAAAGGGGATGATGACTGCAGCTCAAGTGACTGGTGAAATGGAGAGACTGATTCCAGGGAAGTGGAAATGGCATGTTCAGCAAGTAGGTGAAAATATTTTTCACACTACATTTCCCTCAAAACTGGAACTGCTGAGAATGATAGAGTAGGGACTTGTACAGGCTAAGGGATGCAATGCAAAACTCAAGATAGAAGAAAGTGGGCCAGTGAGTAGATTCAAATATACTTTACCAAAAGTTTGGATTCAATTCACAGGTTTACCAAAAGAATTGAGAGAATTTATGGTAATCTGGGCGGTGGGGTCTATTCTTGGGGTTACAAAAGATGTTGATATGCAGTTCACCCGAGATCATGACATCTCTAGGCTGTATGTTATGCTTCTACACCCAGACTTAGTACCTTCTTCGTTTGATGTGGTAATTGGGGATAATTTATATGAACTACAGTTCAGAGTGGAGAGAGAAGGAAATTCAGAGAAGCCAGTGCCTATGGATATGGATAACAATGGTGATGGACATGGAGGTAATCAAGATGGAGATAACGGAGAAGAGGGTGAAGAGAAGAGAAAAGATGAACAAGGGTCATATAGCCAGAAGCAAGGAAAACAGGAGAACAATTTGTCTTTCAATAAAGCCGAGGAAGGTCAAGGCAGTGGGCAAAGAAGGACTGTTGTCAGACTTACTGTCCCAGGTATGGCAGATGAAGATGACCCTCTAAATTGGGACAGCCTGGGTGAAGAATCAGATGAAGATGTTGATGCCTACATTGAAAGGCTGAAAAGGGTACTTGAGGATGATGCCTCAATAGGCAAGAGGGACCTGGAGTTGAAGGAAGTCGATGATTCTTATCCCCTGTCACCAAAGAGAAAACAAGCATCGGTGAAGGAATTAGCTACCATTCTAGTGGCTACTACACCCACACGTCGTAGCAAAAGGAGGGCTGGGTTATCTGATCAGCATGTGCTGGAACAGGGGGAGAAGTTCAAGGCTTCTCACAACCTTGAGACGCCACCAGGTTATTTTCCCAACACTGACCCTTCTTTTACTGTGTTTCATGATGATACTATTATGCAAAATTTAGGTAATGTGGGAATAAGTTTAGGAAACAACAGGCACAAAATTTTAAAGAGCATTAGGGACTTGAAAACTTTAGAAAAAGAGAGATTACAAGAGCAGATAATACCTGATGTTGTGAGCACAGTATTTGACAAAGAAGAAAGAGAAATGGCAGAGTTAGAAGAAGTAGATAGATTGATTATGAATACAATGAATAGTGACTTCTTAGAAGAAGGGATGGATATGGATACTGCTTATCAGCATGATTGCACAAATATTCCATATAACAATACATCTTCTACTTCTAAGAAGGGAACCAAAAAGAAACCCAAGAAGAAGGTTCACAAATGAAAGGCATCTTTTGGAATAGTAATGGGTTTAAGGACCAAAAAAAACATAAATTTGTAGGTGATACATCTAAGGAAGAAAACCTGAATTTTATTGCCATCCTGGAAACTGGGAGAAGCGACTTTATGCCGAAGTTTCTTAAAAACTTAGCTGCTGGTAGAGAGTACTTGTGGCATAGTAAAGGTCCCATAGGAAGATCAGGGGGCATTCTATTGGGAATAGATCTTCAGGTTTTTTATATAGGGGCTATTGAGGAGGGTGAATTCTTTGTAAAGTTCAAACTAAGAAACAAATCAGACGATTTTAAATGGGTTTTAGTGGCAGTATATGGACCAGCACAAAACGATCAAAAAGAAAATTTTGTAAAAGAGTTAGTACAGTTGTGTACCCATGAGAGTCTTCCAATGTTAATAGGAGGAGGTTATAATATGCTAAGAAAACCATCGGATAAGAATAATGATAATTATGATGATAGGTGGCCTTTTATGTTTAATGCTGTTATTAATGGTTTAGAGCTAAAGGAGTTAGAGCTGTCAGGGAGGCAATTTACTTGGGCTAATAGATTACCTACACAAACCTTTGAAAAGTTGGACAGAGTCCTTACATCAATGGAATGGGAGGAAAAATATCCTTTATCAATTGTAAAAGCATTAAATAGAGACATCTCAGACCACACCCCACTGCTACTTAATACTGGGGAATCCTCTTGTATAGCTAATCAACCTATATTCAGATTTGAATTAGGCTGGCTACTGCAAGATGGTTTTCTGGATATGGTTGAAAATTGGCAGCATAAGATTTGTAGGGTGAGGTAACATCTTAGAGGGTGGACTAAACATACCAGTGGTTTGTACAAGGAGAAAAAAGAAATTTTAGATGAGTTGGATTGTCTTGATA
>BCLH01000028.1:498804-514326 GCA_001602315.1 Zoysia pacifica
CACTTTCACAAGAAGAAATAAATATTAAAAAAGCTTTAAGTGAGAGATTGGCTAAGTTATTGAGAGAAGAAGAAGTGAAATGGTACCAAAGAGCAAAAGTAAAGGACCTGTTAGAAGGGGATTCAAATACTAAATACTTTCACATGATTGCCAATGGGAAACATAGGAAAAGCAGAATATTTAGCCTGCAGTATGGAGATCGAACTATAGAAGGAGATGAAAATTTGAAAAAGCATGTTACTAAATACTACAAAGAGCTTTTCAGTCCATCATTGGTATCTAATATATCATTAAATGAACATCGAGTAGAAGACATACCTCAGGTTTCTAACTTAGAAAATAAATACTTGATAGACACTTTTACTGAAAAAGAAGTATATGAAGCACTCTTTCAAATGGAAAATAATAAAACACCGGGGCCAGACGGCATTCCTACTAAATTCTATCAATCATGCTGGGATTTTATTAAACCTGATATTATGGCTTTATTTGAGGAGTTCCATAGAGGGAACCTTCCCCTATATAGCCTTAATTTTGGTACAATAATCCTGATTCCCAAATGCAGTGAGGTATGCTTACTAAATGTTAGTTTCAAAATTTTCACAAAAGTGGCTACTAACAGAATCACAGATGTGGCTCAAAAGGTAATAAGACCCACTCAAACATCCTTTTTACCTGGCCGTAACATTCTGGGAGGTGTGGTAGTGCTACATGAAACAATACATGAACTCCATAGGAAGAAAAAAAATGGAGTTGTACTGAAAGTAGATTTTGAGAAGGCATATGATAAGGTTAATTGGTCCTTTGTTCAACAGACCTTAAGGATGAAAGGATTCTCTTCGACATGGTGTAAGTGGATTGAATCATTCATGCAAGGGGGTCATGTGGGTATAAAAATTAATGATCAAATAGGACCTAATTTCCAAACTAAAAAGGGAGTGCGGCAAGGTGATCCTTTATCACCTATTCTCTTTAATATTGTGGTAGATATGCTGGCCATAATTATATCTAGAGCGAAAGAAGATGGTCAAATCACAGGAATTCTTCCATACCTTATAGATGATGGCTTATCCATCCTACAATATGCGGATGACACGATCCTCTTTATGGACCATAATGTAGATCAAGCAAGAAATATGAAGTTAATTTTAAGTGCTTTTGAAAAGCTATATGGTCTAAAGATTAACTTTCATAAGAGCGAGATTCTGTTTTGATGAAGCAAATAACTATAAAGAACAATACTCTCAAATTTTTGGCTGCCAGCTAGGGAAACTACCTTTTAAGTACCTTGGAATTCCAATTCACTATAGGAAGTTAAAAAATCAGGATTGGAAAAAATGATTGAAGAACGGATAGAGAAAAAACTAAGTAGATGGAAAGGAAAATACTTGTCTGTTGGGGGGAGGCTAGTCTTAATAAACTCAGTTCTTACAAGCCTTTCAATGTTTATGTTGTCTTTCTTTAAGGCACAGAAAGGAGTACTGGAGAAGATAGATTACTATAGATCGAGGTTTTTTTGGCAGAGTGATAGTGAGAAGAAAAAGTACAGACTGACCAAATGGGACATTATTTGTCAACCTAAAGATCAAGGGGGTTTAGGCATCCAGAACATAGAATTACAGAATAGATGTCTACTGAGCAAATGGTTGTTTAAATTAATAAATGAAGTGGGCATATGGCAAACAATTCTCAAAAGGAAATATATAAAGGATCAAACTTTGGGTAAAGTAACACGTAAACCTGGGGAATGTAACGACCGAGTTTTTCTTACCTTTCGATAAGTCCTAATCTTCCGTGACCTTATCAATCCCAGGAGGTTGGCAAGCACGACATCACAAGCGATCAATCAAGAAACTATAACAGAAGCATTAAACAAGAAACAAGAATAGAATATAGCAAGTCAAAGTAAATGTATTCGAATGTAATCCTCCAAAAGGGTCCATCAGCACACAGACTGAAAACATCTCAGAGCAAAAAGATCACTATCGAGAAATCTATAGAATGCAACAACGGAAGCATCATCATGACAGCAGTGACGAACCTCCTTAACACAGGCAAGCTTGAGCGTAGGAGCTGACTTTACGGTTCATCGGAGACATAGTCAAAGTCGAAGCTGTGGGTATTCTCTGAAAACAACAAATTAAGAAGCCGTGAGTACAAATACTCAGCAAACCGCGTACTATCTATCAACAATGTGTGCATGCAAATGGTTTCAAGGGTAAAGGCTGGCTCAAGTGCTAAATGCAAGTTTAAAACATTTTATTTTATTTTAAAGATGCAAGAAAGTTTTATTTTAAAACTATTAAATTTTATTATCTTGCCCCGCAGGGATCTCCGTAATCCTGGATGAGGGTTCATTTTAAATGCTAATGTAACCTCCACACCCGGCCACAACTCAAAGGCCGGAGTCAAAAACATTTTAAAATAGAAGAGGAGAGAAGAAAACAAAACTACTCAACAAGAGCACATATCAGGGGGTGTCCTTCAAAAAGGACGTGGCAATGCGCATTGATTGTAACTCTGCAGAGTTTATGCACCTAGACCCACGAGAAGTGCCATCGAGAACTACCGTCGTAGTCCCGATGAACACATAAGACTCATACACAAGCTTTAACTGGCGTTACCTATCCTTCAAGATAGGGATCTTAAGTGCCTACGCAATTGAGTCCTGGAGCTGTGAAGAGCCTACCACTGATCAGATGAGGTATCTCGATCTCATATAAGGAGTCATATCTCTACACCACACTAACACGTCAACGCCTAACCCACGGGTAAACAACTAGTCTCGGCAAGCTTAAGATCAAGCCATTGCCTATACAGGGTAACGTAGTGTGTATAGTTGTCAACTGAGTGTATAAGGCTCGAAGAACTCGGTCTTTAATTGCCGGGGCAGGCACCTTCTCCAACTTCAACGCCCGCAAGTAACAAGTCTCATAGAAAGATCTCAACTCGGATCTTTCCGTTATATCCGTCATAGATACGCTCACAGGGACTTCTCAAAAGTCTCTCAGCTCCTCATACTTTATCTTGCCCCCGCTAAATAGTTATTTATAGTTATTTGCAAAACTCACACATTTGTATCACAGTTCAAAATTATTTAACACAAATTTAATTTTTACAATGATAGGTGTGACATAAAAATAAATGCGACTAAGCATGGCTAAGCATAAAATAAAGTAATTATTCTAAAGCAATTCTAGAGCTCACATTTTGTGAAACAATAAATAAGCACGGCTTAGAAATGTTGCTAGCATATTTTAAAACAGTTGGCATATAAATTATGGTTGCAAATAAAACATGCAGTTTAAAATAGTGGGTACAAAAGTGATCAAGGAACACAGTTTATCTGGTAGCTCTGGATCGTAGTCGGGATCCAGGTCGTCGAACTGAGGCTCGTGGTACTCCTCCTCAGGATCACCAGCTAAACACAACACGAACAGAGATGAGACTAGGTACGCGATAATTTAAATTCGATTGATTTCATCCAAATTTAAATTACTAGGCTAAACGTACTCAAAACATTCCCCGAAAAATTCTACACGATTTTCTCGACGAGACGAATTTAACGGAACAATTTTAGAAATCTTTGGAGACCAAACGGAGTTCTCTAAAAATCTCTGAAGATTTAGAATACGAAAAACCAGACTAACTACAAATCGAATAGCCTAAACGAACACGTGGGGCGCTCTGCTCTTCCATCTAACTATTCCCAAGAACAATTGACTCAACGATCTACTAAAGAGGAAAAATCACGAGAGGAATTTGATAGCTCACCACAGATCGAGGCGCAGGAACCGGAGCGGAGTGGTCGAGGGGACACGCGCGCAGGACGGGATCGACGACGCAGAACGGAAATGGCGACGCGGAACCGAGGACGATGACGCGCACTGGAGTCGTGGCTCGGAGACAGAAACGACGCGGACCAGATTGGCGATGTAGGCGAAAAACGGCACGGCCGATCGGGTGATGACAGCGCGCAGACGGGAATCGAACGACGGCTCCAGGCGGTTGACGGATCGGTGACGCGCGACGGATACCGGCGATGCGGAATGGCGCGTGGCTCGATGCGGATCGGCGACACGCGTATCAGGTACAAGCGACAGCGTGAAAGAGCGGCGTCGGGCGATAAAGGGCTACGAGACTGAGGGTCGAGCAGGCGACACGGCGTCCGCTCGCTCCAAATCTCTCTGCTGGACCGACTTGGGAAGGGGGAAAAAAGATAAGAGGAAGAGAGGGGTTGGTGGAAAGAGATAAGATGAAGGGGGTATTTATAGAAAGATTAATTAAGAAGGTTTGGGAATTAATTAAAGGCTGTGAGAATAATCTCGGCCCTACAAAAACCAGCAGACCAAAATTATTTCGGCGCCAGAAAATCAAAAGGAGAAATTCGAAATCGAACGGAACGAATTTGGGATAAACTTCACTTTGATTAATCTCAAAATTCCGGATTGTTACAGACTCCCCCCTTACAGGATCTCGTTCTCGAGATCAAGAAGCGGACTCGAACAGGTAGAGAAACTCCTTTCTCAGACTCCTTTCTCTCAGGTAGCCTCTCGCTCCGTGTGGTTGCTCTATTAGACTTGAGAAATTTGATCTTAGACCTCCTCGTCTCTTTGAACACCCCATCAAAAATCTTCACAGAATACTCTAGGTACTCGAGCGTGTCTTGAATATCCAAAAAATCAAAGACAACTTGCTCCTCCAGCACTTAAAAGACACTTCTTCAAGTGAGAAACGTGGAACACAGGATGCACGCTTGCTAACTCTGATGGCAAGTCCAGCTTGTAAGCAATCTCACCAATCTTCCTCAGAACCCAAAAAGAACCAACAAATCTCGGAGCCAACTTTTC
This sequence comes from Zoysia pacifica, assembly GCA_001602315.1. Lineage (NCBI taxonomy): Eukaryota > Viridiplantae > Streptophyta > Magnoliopsida > Poales > Poaceae > Zoysia > Zoysia pacifica. The sequence goes on from BCLH01000028.1 coordinate 503,655, forward strand.
TCGAACATGGAAGCGACGCGTGCCACGGAGAGGTGACACCTTGAGATACACCCAATCATCAACCTCAAAAGAAAGGGGCCTCCTCTTCTTATCTACATAGCTCTTCTGACGGCTCTGAGCAACCCAAAGATGCTCTCTGATCTTCTCAACCTTCTTCTCGACAGCTCTGATAGAATCAGAACCAAAGAAAGACCTCTCGTCAACCTCTGACCACATGAGCGGGGTACGGCATCTCCTACCACACAACGGACATACCCAAACTGGCATGGAAACTATTGTTGTAAGAGAACTCCGAAAAAAAAAACTATTCTCCCAGCTCTGCCCATAGGTGATCACACATGCTCTCAACATATCCTTCAGAATATGATTCACACGCTCAGTCTGACCATCTGTCTAAGGATGATAAGCTGAACCGTACATCAGATGTGTACCCATAGCCTCATGCAAGCTCTTTTAGAATCTCACGGTAAACTGAGATTCGCGATCTGACAGAATGCTCATCGGTGCTCCATGCAACTCACGATGTGATCAATGTACAATTTGGCCAACTAATCAACTTAAGTACCTCTCGTTCACAGAGATGAAATGAGCAGTCTTTGTCAAACGATCCATCACCACTAAGATAGCATTATGATAGCGAGACGTCATTGGCAAACCTATGATGAAATCTATACTGATGTCATCCTCCTTCTAAGAAGGGATCGACAACGGTTTCAACAATCTAATCAGTCTCTGGTGCTCAGTCTTAACTCGTCGGCAAACATCACATGAGACAACATACTCAGCAATACTGGAGACAACATACTCAGCAAGTCTGTCAAAGATTAGAGATCACTGTGAGACAGATTTTTGTTGAGCATTGCTGGAGGAATAGTAATAGGCTTGGGCTATAAACTGTTCCTTCATTTCCTTATTTGCTTAGATTGTTACTCTTTGACACTTGCATGTGCTTGAATTTGTAATATTTTGAGGCTGTAACTTCTATGAAGCAAAGGAGGGAATTTTCCATTATTAAAAAAAAAAACAAACATTGTTCAGGTACACACAACATAGTCACTGAACAACAAGACAACACCATAAGTTCACAGATGGTATATAAGTTCACCGATAGCATATAAGTTCACAAATGGTAGATAGGTTCACAAACAGCCACCACATAAGTTCACAAATGGTCAACACATAACCGTACAGATTATGGGTAGTACATAAAAGGTTCACAAAACAGCTAGGTAATTAGTTTCCTTTTGCGTGATGGTGTTCCTTCTTGGTTGATGTCTGAAGGTGCTGGTTGGACTCATTGCCACCCTTGTCATTGGGCTAGAACTGGATGGTGAGGCAGGAACTAGTGAAGTTGAGGCTTCTTGAGTGACATCATTTTTCTTTCTGCAAAGTGAAATTTGTAACATGTACAAGTAGTATATTTCAATATGAATTCTTCTTCCTGGAAACTCAAATGTTACCTGCATTTGTTTGCCATTTTCTTTCTTTTCAGAGGTGGCTCAGGTAGGTCTTCATCTGGTTCCACCACAGCATTTGTGCACCCTTTCTCTGTGTGTCGTACTGAAAGCATCTCTTGCATTGATATGGCCCTCTCTTTTCTGGTTCTCCACTACTTTTAACTTTCCTTTTTTTTTGTTCTACCAGTAGGTCTTGTTAGAATAAATCCTTTGTAATCATGTCTTACTTGGTCTAACTGGTTGAGTCGAGTCGTGCGTGGGGTGGAGTCGTGCGCAGTCCACTGCATGGCCAGTAGCTGAATAACTCAGCGCCACGACGCTCCTTGGCGAGGACGTTGCGCGGCGATGCGGTAAAATAGCGCGTCGCGCACGAGGACAAAGTGGCGTGAGAATCGGTCGTTAGACCGTTGTATGATCGTGGTTGTGATCCAATAAAAAGGCAACACGGGACCTGAAAAACGCTGCGACGTTTGCAGCACAAAAACTCTCCACTATCGTGTGTGTGCTCCGGTGAACTCACTTCGCCGGCGGCGTCGCGTCTGAAACCGGAGCATCGCTCGGTTTCAACAAGTGGCATCAGAGCCGAAGGTTTATGTCCTATAGTGGATCAATCAGCCCACCTCATGAACCAGCGCGCAAGAAGATCGTCCTAACACCTCAGCGGCGAACTGCGGAGGCGATGTCGTCCAGCGGCGAGAAGGAGGCGGCCAAGGAGCGCGCGATGCAGGTGGCGGCGGGGAACCTCACCTGGCCGATGCTGACTCGCACCAATTACTACGAGTGGTCACTGCTAATGCAGATGAACCTCGAAGGTATGCGGTTGTGGGACGCGAGCGAGTCGTCAAAGGTGGACAGGCAGCAAGATCGCCTGGCCCTAGCTGCTGTGATCCGTGTCGTTCCAAAAGAGCTGCACGCTGGGCTGGCGGCTAAGAAGACCGCAAAGGAGGCGTGGGACGCGATGAAGATGATGCGGCTGGGAGCGGATCGCGTCAAGGAAGTGAACACTCAGAAACTCCTACAGGAATTCGAGATGATCACGTTCCGTGAAGGAGAAACCGTCGAAGACTTCGCCGTCCGCATCACCGACATCGTCACAAATCTGCAGGCTCTCGGGGAGACGAGTGTGGACGACTCCAGGGTGGTCAAGAAGTTTCTTCGTGTCGTCCCGACACGCTACAATCAGGTGGCGGTCGCGATCGAGATTTTCTGCGACATGAAGACGCTGACGATCGAAGAGCTCGTGAGACGTCTCCGAGCTGCTGAAGATCGGTTCGAGCCCATGGTGGATCAAGTCACTGACAAGGCCGGTCGGCTCCTGCTGACCGAGGAAGATTGGGAGGTGAGGAACAAGCATCGACTCCAGTCCGAGTCGCTAGCACCTGTTGGCGGCAAGAATGGTGCACAGACCAGCGATAAAGGGAAGGCCGTGGCGCGTGGCGACTCCAGCGTCAAACTCATGACCATGGGCACGCCGCGACGCAAGGGAAAATGCAAGAACTGCGGCATCTATGGCCACTGGGCCAAAGAGTGCAAGAAACCGAAGAAGGAGCGGAAGGAAGCCTCCCATGCAGCAAGAGTCGACGTCGAGCAGCCGGCGCTACTCCTGACGCAGGTGTGCAGCGTCGTGCACACAACTCCAACACAAAGCGTGTTCCTGAACCCGGAGCGCGTGTTCCCGGGGGAGTACGACGAGGGTGCCTGGATACTGGACACGGGCGCGACAAACCATATGACGGGGTGCCGCCAGGCCCTGACATCACTGGACGAGACGGTGCGAGGTGCCGTTCGCTTCGGAGATGGGTCCAAGGTGGAGATATGTGGACTTGGCATCGTCACGATCTCGAGCGCAAACCAGGAACATAGAGTCCTGACAGAGGTATACTACATTCCAGCACTGAAATGCAATATAATCAGTCTTGGGCAGTTGGAAGAGGGAGGATGCGGGATCGAGATTGAAATGGGCGTTCTCCAAGTCTTCGATCGAGAACGGGCCACGCTGGTCCAGGCAACACGCAAGAACAGGTTGTACACCATGAAGCCCACTCTGTGTGCTCCAGTGTGCCTCGTGTCCAAGATGGAAGAAGAAGCATGGCGCTGGCATGCCCGCTACGGGCACCTGAACTTCCGGTCCCTTCGGGAGCTGGGAGCAAAGGATATGGTTGCTGGGATACCTCTGATCAAGCAAAGTGAACAGGTGTGTGATGGATGCACGCTCGGCAAGCACCATCGCGCACCATTCCCAAAGGCTTCAGCTTATCGTGCAGAGCATGGTCTGGACCTGTTCCATGGTGATCTCTGCGGCCACATCACTCCACCGACTCCAGGAGGAAAATCTTTCTTCCTCCTCATCGTGGACGACTACAGCAGGTTCATGTGGCTCGAGCTGCTGGCATCGAAGGACGAAGCATATCAGTACTTCAAGAAGGTCCTAGCGGCGGCCGAGCGTGAGCAAGGACGCAAGCTGAAGGCGTTCAGAAGCGACCGCGGTGGTGAGTTCAACTCAAATATGTTCACTGCATACTGTAATGAGCAGGGCATTAAGCACAACACTACGGCGCCATATTCTCCTCAACAAAACGGCGTTGTTGAGCGTCGGAACCAGTCCGTGGTTGAGATGGCGTGGTGCTTGCTGAAAAGCATGAAGGTGCCAGCCAAATTCTGGGGAGAAGCAGTCAAGACGGCGGTGTACATTCTGAACCGGTCGCCCACAAGAAGTCTTGAAGGGAGGACTCCGTTCGAGGCCTGGTACGGCAAGAAGCCGGGGGTGTGACACCTGCGGACATTCGGGTGCACGGCCTACGTCAAGCGCGTCGGCCCCGGCATCAGCAAACTGGCAGACAGATCAGTTCCGAGGGTGTTCTTCGGCTATGAACCCGGGACCAAAGGTTACAGAGTGTATGATCCTGTAGGCAAGAAGATGATGATCAGCAAGGATGTCATCTTCGACGAGAAGAAGGCTTGGAACTGGGAGGCCGACGGTGTGACAACAGTCGACACTGAAGTACCACTGACAGTGCACTACCCCTGCATTGTTGGTGAAGTGTATGAAGATCCGGCGTCAGAACCAGTGTCACCAGAGACACTGGAGTCAACGGATGGAGCTGGCTCTCCAGCAACACATCATCTCAATGATGATCATGAAGCTGCAGAATTTACCCCAGAACCAGTCCAAGCACAGTGGGCAACACCACCAACTAATGGAGCCGAAGATTTTTCAGAAGGTGTACCGCTGCAGTACAGAACCATTTCTGATCTCCTGGACACTACTGAAGTGGTAACCGACTTTGAGTACAGTGGAGTGTGCCTTGTAGCTGCTGATGAGCCTGCAGGAGTCGAAGCAGCTCTGGCTGAGGATTGCTGGAGAAAGGCAATGGAGGATGAACTGGCAGCCATCGAGGAAAACCACACCTGGGAGCCAAGGAAGCTGCCAACTGGACAGCGTGCAATTGGATTAAAGTGGGTGTTCAAAGTTAAAAAGGACCCTGCTGGGAATGTGATAAAACACAAGGCGAGATTAGTGGCCAAAGGTTATGCCTAGCGTCAAAGGGTTGACTTTGATGAGGTATATGCTCCTGTAGCTTGCATTGAAACAGTTCGGTTAATTCTGGCACTTGCAGCTCACAATGGTTGGCAAGTCCATCATATGGATGTTAAATCCGCATTTCTCAATGGAGAATTAAAGGAGAAGGTTTATGTTAGTCAGCCACCAGGATTTGTGATTGATGATAATCAACAGAAGGCTCTGAAATTGCACAAAGCTCTATATGGCTTGCGTCAGGCGCCAAGAGCCTAGAATGCTCGGCTTGATAGAGAGCTGGTTCAACTTGGCTTTGTCAGAAGCAAGTATGAACAAGCAGTATATAGAAGAGGTGATCAAAATTTTTTTCTGATAATAGGAATGTATGTTGATGACTTAATCATAGCAGAGCCAAGAGTTGATGACATTATCACCTTCAAGAAAGAGATGCAACGCAAGTTCAGCATGAGTGACTTGGGTTTGCTGAGCTACTATCTGGGGATCGAGGTGAGACAAGAAACTGATGGTATCTCTATCTGTCAGAGTTCATATGCAGCCAAGATACTAGAAGGAGCAGGCATGACCAAGTGCAACCCAGCCAAAACACCACTTGAAGTTGGGATGAAGCTGAGCAAGAAAGATGCAGGGGAACCTGTAGATGCAACGAAGTATAGAAGCCTCATTGGAAGTCTGAGATACCTGGTAAACACTAGACCTAATCTTGCTCATTCTGTGGGAATCGTTAGCAGGTATATGGAGGAGCCAGGGATGCAACACTGGAAGGCAGTGAAGCACATTCTCAGATGCATTAAAGGGACAATTGGACATGGCTGTCACTACAAGAGAAACAAGTCACAAGCTGTTGATCTATTGGGATACAGTGACAATGATTTTGCGGGTGACACTAACGACAGGAAAAGTACCTCAGGCATGGTATTTTTCTTGGGCTCAAGTCTGATCACGTGGATGTCACAGAAGCAGCGAATTGTGGCTCTTTCATCCTGTGAGGCAGAGTATGTAGCAGCAGCAGGGGCAGCATGTCAAGGAATTTGGCTCAGCCGCTTACTTGGTGAACTGACAGCCAATAAACCAGCTAGCATTAGACTGAAAGTTGATAACATGTCAACAATTGCTCTGAGTAAAAATCCGGTTCACCATGACAGGAGCAAGCACATTGATGTGAAGTTCCATTTCCTCAGGGAATGCGTTGAAGATGGGAGCATGGAGATTGATCATGTGGCAACTGCAGATCAGTTAGCAGATGTTCTGACAAATTTCAGTACAAAGGATTTAGGGGGTGATTTGTTAGAATAAATCCTTTGTAATCGTGTCTTACTTGGTCTAGTTGGTTGAGTCGAGTCGTGCGTGAGGTGGAGTCGTGCGCAGTCCACTGCATGGCCAGTAGCTGAATAACTCAGCGCCACGACGCTCCTTGGCGAGGACGTTGCGCGGCGATGCGGTAAAATAGCGCGTCGCGCACGAGGACGAAGTGGCGTGAGAATCGGTCGTTAGACCGATGTATGATCGTGGTTGTGATCCAATAAAAGGGCAACACGAGACCTGAAAAACGCTGCGACGTTTGCAGCACAAAAACTCTCCACTATCGTGTGTGTGCTCCGGTGAACTCACTTCGCCGGCGGCGTCGCGTCTGAAACCGGAGCATCGCCCGGTTTCAACAGGTCTGCCCTCAATTTTTGGTGGTCTCATTTCAAACACTATGTCTACTGCAGGTCCTGTGACCTGTCACTCATTGGATTTATCTCAAACTAATATGCATCCTTAAATCTTTGAACTGAATAGTAATCATTCACATAATCCTCTACATTTAAGTTGCATTGAGAGATTATTGACCACTAGAAGCCATCTTTACTCATACCTGAAATTTCACCCATCATGTAACCACTTTTTAGTAATGTTGTATCGAAGGTTCCTGCTCTTCTCATGCAAATCATTAATTACACTTTCCAAGATGACACCTTGCATCTTACTAGCTATTATTTGTCTTGTAGCAATCTTCTCCATTATCATAACTCTAATCATGTCTATAAGGTCAGCTGCAGAAAGGTCCTTCATATCTTTAATCCAGTTGTAGAAACATCCTGAAATGTTATTGTTCACATAATCAACCTTGCAGAATTTTTAAAATCTAGCTCTCCAACAATTTTAATGTCCAATCTCACTAAATCGAAGCCCTTGAGCAAGTGAAGGAGTTCATCGTCAGAGCACAAATTAACATACTGGTTGTCATGTCTCACAAACCAGAACTCAACACTTTGATAGCTAGCCCATTTGTATCGCTCTCGGCCAGGTGAAAGAGAGGGGTGTAGGTCTCGATCATGTGTGAGTGGTGCATTGGGCTATCGATCTGGAGCTACCGCATAGACGATTGGCCGGGTACATAAGCTATGGGTCGAATGTGTATGGATCACTGTCTAAGGCTGGCTTAGACAGGCTCTACTTAGATGGCTTAATCTGCATAATGTCAGAATCCACTTAAGCAATTCAATTAGAGAATACTCATTCCAGTCCACATTCCAGGCAGATTTAGATCCCTTTGTGTATTCCCTTCTACTTTCAATCATACTAACATATGCATCAACTGCAACCTCAACTCTACAGATAGATTCTGGAAGTACCCTGAAAATAGCAGGGTTACCACGTTAACAAGGGAATTCTCCAACATCTTTCTTACACAGAAGTCCCTATCATCAGTGCTGCCATGCAATGAACTTCTCTCTCCAAAAACTTGAGATGCAGAATATGTAAAATTGAAGAGCACCGAAGAAAGGGGATGTGGAGATGCTTAGCCTTGTTGACATGAAGGAACTTCCATTGCTGTCCTGGTATGGGTGCGTTCTTCTGGAGCTGGCGGCACACTGGTCGGGGACAGCGGCGCAGGGGTCGGTCGGTCGGGGATAAGGACGACGAGGACAGCGACGCAGGGTGGCAGGGACAAGGACAACAGGGACGGCGGCACAGGGGGGTTCAGGGACGAGGACAGCAGCGCAGGGGGGTCATGCACGACAGGGAAGTCAGAGATGATGGAGCAGGGGGTGTGACGAGGAGGTTGGGGGCGATGGACCAGGGGGCACGATGAGGAGGTTGGGGACAGTGTAGTCGAGGTGGTGCGCATAGTGGGATGGGGGCGGCGACGATGCATTGGGCGAGGGCCGCGATGCAGATGATGTGGGCATCATACCTTTTGATAAAGACTTTAATGAAAATATTCACACACAATAGATTCGAACTACAAAATAGTACAAACTTGCAACAGAAGCTACAACTTCATATGAAATCTAATTTAAGTGTTTAAGTACATTTTACAAAGCTCATTAACTCTACTTTTGAATAGATCTAGCCCCACCTTTATAACATATCGGAGTTAATGCCAATCGTCATTTTAATACAGAAGTTGCTGCATCACCTCAACTTAGGCTGTTGACTCGTGTATCAAATTGATCCTATTAAAGACGCATTCTAGAGTTTAATAATGACCCCAGCACCCTCTGATCGTCCTTCACCCTATTTAAAGACCTCAGTCGTCGCCAAAAATACGATCATCCCTTCACCCTATTAAAGGCCTCAGTCGTTGTCAAAAATACTTGAGTTTGAGTTTTGATAGATAAAAGTTTAACCGCCGCTACTTAACATGCAACGCGCGTATCATCTAGACTGCCTATCTTCTTGCCATCGAAATCTCACCTATTACGTTTTCAAATTGAACTCATAATTGCGTATCATCTTGTTCTTGTTTGTTTTTTAATTATTTGCAAAATTTGATCTTTCATAATCAGGTTGATCTTGCTGTTTCAGATCAATAACCTTTCAGAGTTGATTCTACGATTGCTAAAACGCAGACGACATGTTTGTTTGTAATCGGATCATAAAGTTCAACTACACAAATCGATAGTTATCATCTCACTGATGATGAGATAGATCGGACACTAAGTCCTATCAACAATGGCTTGGGCGACGACAGTGTAGTGGATGGGTCGATTTGGGGCAGGGGAAAAGATGCGTGGGGAGAGTCACAGGATGAGCTATGGGCACCAAGGGTAAATATGTCTACCCTATTTTTCAGTTCAATTTTTAAAAAAATACAAAGCCAAAAAAAAAATGTGACAGAACTAAACGAAGTGGTATATTTCTAAAAATTTTGGATCTTTCAGTGGTATATACATGTATCGGTTCGATTTGATGGTAAATTTCAAAAAACGTGTTCTGTGTCGTCAATCCAATTTTCCCTTTAAACAAAAGGTGTTGCATCATGTTTATGTGATGTATTTATAAAGATGAAATGAAATTCTAGTTCATTTTGAAGTTTTTTGGTCATGGGCTGACACAGAAATTAGAAAACATGCATCCCTACTCGCGTCATGGAAATGTCAATCGTAAATGCTTGGTGAAACGGTGTAGGCTTGCAGCGCATAAGATAAAAAATCGATGGATCAAACTGCAAGAAAATAGTTTGACCTAAATAACACAAACGAATACGTTAATTCATATGTCGGGATCACGTACCCCGGGTACCTAACAGATCGCTCCAACGAGAGAAAGTCAAAGGTCGGATGACACGGGCTCTGACCCCTCCGCAACGATCTACGACGGCTATCGCATGGCCACGCAAGGGCGCGAAGACCCCGGGCCCTGAGGATAACACCCGGGAGCGACCCCCAGAAGGCAGGTACCGCGTTATGGTATATTTACTCCGGGGACCAGCTGCCATCCGTCCCGACGAGACAGGACGAGGTTCACCACGGCGACACTCCAGCAGAAAGCTGCGACGACTGCCAGACATGATGGGTCAGCGCTGTAGCTAGCACAGTGGCGCCGAACAGGTATCACGGTACCCGCCGACATGCCCGACGTGACGGGTCATGAACGCGCCTAGACGGAACGAAGTGATGTCGACAACGACGGGTGGGTCCACCTGTCGGCGAGACGGCAGGATTTTGTAGGACCCATTGCATGTAACCTCAGGGCTCCCCTTATATAAAGGGAAGCCCGGGGAGCGATAGAGAGAGAGAGGGAACAACACACAAAACAGACTCTGATTTTCCCACATCCAGGGTCCTCCCGCGAAGAGAGGCCCCCGTCTTGTAACATTATCCTCGAGATAATCCGCTCCCTGGACGTAGGGTATTACACCATCCGGGTGGCCCGAACCAGGTTAAAAATCCCCCTGAGCCCATCTTAGATTAGGCCATATCGAATCCGAAGGCACACCTTCTCTCACGACCGTATATTTACTGTGCCGGTGGTCAGAACGCCGACAGTTGGCGCGCCAGGAAGAGGGGCTAGGCATATCCTTTGGTGTGCTTTCGTTTTTTCGATGGCCCTATACTTCATGATAGGGGACGCTTCGATCTCTCGCCTCCGCTTCGAAGACGCCACGGTCACTGCCTCTAGAGACGGTCGATCGTGGCAAACCCCCGCCTTTGTCTCTGGCAGACCTTCCGTTTCGGGAGCCTGGACTTCGTCGCGGACGAAGGCGGCAATTTCTACCTCCAGGCTCCGCGTGGAAGGCGCCCTCGCTGGTGGCCCCGGAGCCATCCTATTTTGGGGCACGACCCGTCGAGGGAGTGCTTCACTCTCCACGCCCCCAAGAGCGCGGAACCGGCGACTCCCGGCACCACGCCGCCGGGTGCCAACCTATCCCTGCGCCCTCCGGTGGACGTCGCCGGCCAAGCTTGGCCGC